>SNQN01007196.1:11603-34594 GCA_008642245.1 Bassia scoparia | reverse complement strand
GAATCGACCAGATTGTCTATCTTTGGAAGAGGGAATGGATCCTTTGGACATGCCTTGTTGAGGTCAGTGTAATCAACACACATGCGCCAGGTTCCATTTGGCTTGGGAACTAAAACAACATTTGTCACCTATTCAGGATATTGGKWTTCCCTGATGAAGCCAGCCTCCAGTAATTTTTTCACTTCCTCGTCAACCGCTTTGCTTCTGACTGGACCAAGATTCCTCTTTTTCTGCTTGACAGGCTTGGTAAGAGGATCGACCTTCAGAGCATGCTGGGCTATCGACGGATCGATTCCTAGCATCTCTTCGACAGAGAAGGCAAACACATCTTTGAACTCCGATAGCAATCGTCTGATCTCCTGACCAAGGGAAGAATCGATCGATTTTCCAACCCTAACTGTCCTATCCGGTTTAGTCGGATCAAGGACATATTCTTCAGGAGCATCTGAAGTCTCTGGCTTTGAAGCAGCTTGATATAAACCATGAACAGCCATTGCTTCTTGATGAAGCCRATGCACCATCATTACTTCTCCTGATTTTCTCTTCTTTTGAGCGGGTTGAACATCACATTCATCCTTCTCCTCCCCCCGAGCAAGAGGCTTGAGAGTGGTAAGGTAGCACTCCCTAGCCGATTGCTGGTCTCCGTGAATCGACCCAATCGTTTTCTTGTCATCACAGACAAACTTGAGGAGCATGAGATGGGTTACGATCACAGATTTGGATACATTGAGTGTTSGTCGACCCAAAATAATGTTATAGGTGGTGAGTCCTTTAACCACAAGAAATTTCACTCGCAAATGTCTGCAAGTGTCACGGTTMCCGAATCGTACTGGGAGGGTAACGATTCCTACAGGGTGAATCACCCCCCCCAAATCCGACGATTGGATGTGTTGCCTTTACAAGGTCATCATCATTGTACTTAAGCTTGGTGAGACAATCCCAACTTATYKTATCAGACGAGCTACCTGTATCAATTAGGATTCYTCTCACCTTCATATTTGCCACTTTCATTTCCACCACAAGTGGATCATCATGGGGCAGTCGAATGGATCCCTGATCCTTCGAACATATTAGAACCTTCGGAAAGGTCTCATTGGCCTGGACAGGCGCATCTTCAGCCACCTTTAGACTTCTCAAATAGTCTTTACTGCCTCTGATGGTTGGTCTCACGCGGAAGACAAGCCACCAGCAATCATGTGGCATACTTCAGTGTCGTGTCACCATCATTCTCCTTGGCCTCGTCCCCCTTGGCCTTTTTGACTTGGCCTTTGATTAGATGGGCGGGATTTTGCCCTCGTCGACACTTCTTCTAGCTTGTTTTCTTAGAACATGACAGCTATTGGCATATATGCCCGATATCTTGATGGTACTTGCAAAATTTATTCTTGTCTCGAAACTTTTTCTCTGTTTTCATTGGTGGTGGATTCTTCAATTTCCCACCTTGTCCTTCATCTCCTTTATAAATCTGAAAGAGATCCTTCGTAAACTCATACTTTGGACCATTACTTTTCCACTTACGCTTCTGTGCTTCTCGCTTATCGATAGACCAGGTTCTGCTTCGTCGGTCTCCTCCCCCCTGCTCTGGCTAGCCTTGTGGAGAACCGCAGAGGCTTGGGCGAATGATTCTGGTGATGTTTCACCTCTCGCCGATCACATTCTCGACACTGAGCAAACTTCCTCAGCTCGAATGTGATCTCAGCCTTCGTAGGGCACCTTTAAATCCGAGCAACCCTTTTTCACGATTTAAACTTGAAATTCTGAATCATCATGAAGACCTCAAGATGAAGTATCAAAAACAACATCCTGGGACAGGCCCTGGATTTGGAGAGCTTCGTGATTGAACCTCTTAACATAGCTTCGCAGCACTCACCGTTCGCTTTTTGATTTGAGCTAAGTGTATGCTACACTTCTTTTCTTGGGCGATTTAGCCATGAAATGATGAGAGAGATCATAGACAATCAGTGAAGTTGTGGATGGACCCCAGAGGGAAGTCCATTAAACCACTTTTTGAGCTATGCCTATAGCGTTGCTGAGAAAAATCGACACATGATGGCATCGTCCGCTGGCGTGGTAAGCATCAAATGCTTATACATAGCCAAGTGATCGGTCAGGATTGTCGTTCCGTCATACGATGCTATCGCCGCGGAACTTAATCTTTGGCTTAGGAGCCAATGTAATAGATGCGGAGAGAGGTGAGTGGTTGAGTTAAGAGCGATATTTCGAAGCTTTTCCACATCGGATGGCTGTTGATTGCCGTGACCCATTGGTGGGTAGGTGGCTGGCAAGTGACCCTGAGACAGAGGGTGACCCAATGTCGAATCGCTGCTTCTTTCTCCCCCAGAGTATTATATAAATTCAAAGAGATAGGATCTCGAGGCTACGATGGGGGCTCTCACTCTAAATACTGATAAGGTTGGATCTTGCATAACAGGATCGATCCCAGAGCCTGAGAACGTGGACGGTTGAGTTGTGTGGAAGCTCTGGCTTGTTTCTTGGCTTCCCACAACCAACGGGACATCCAGTTTTGAAGTGTTGGCCTTCTGGCCATCAATAAGCTGCGAGCATCATGAACCGGTAGCTTGGACACATGCTGAGTGGAGACAGAATGGGATTCTGCTGAATGAGAACGATGCGATTTTCTTTGCATCTGTGATTTCTTTGGATGGGGCGTTAGCCTATAGCTTAGTTGGAGGTTTAGTAGGTGGTTGGCATTTGGCCGTGCCTTTTCAGTATTTGAAGGTTTGTTGGCAGGAGTAGGCTGTTTTAATCGCATAGTTTTCAGCTTGGGAATCGGAGGAGTATTGGCCCCTCGATCACTTGCTTATTTTCTTTTTTTCCAACTCTCCTTTGACCTCACACAACTCGGACTGCTTTGTCTGAGCTTGTTGTAGGTCCTGGACCATCCTGGCATTAGAGTCTTAACACTCTCCAAGAGTTGACGCTGTGGTGCCAGATGTCCATGCGTATTCCCGTTTGGAAATGTAGACTGTTGAGTCGTCTACAGGTTCCTCGTCATGACCTCTTATCTAGATCCTCGTACTCGTCCAGCTCATCGGTGACGATTGGAGGGTCTGGATTTGGCCTCAGTGTCAGCTCCGAAGAGCCGAGTTCGTGTTTGGCTCAAGACTGTTTATCTTGATCAGACATGACTAGACGCTCCCTCACAAACGAGCAAATGTTGTTACAAGTAACGAGAGATTATGAGGTGGAATACAAGGGGTGATTAGGCTTCCTAGTCACGCCTGAGTGGAAGTCGGATGATTAGAAATGAAACGTCGAGAGGTTGTGAAATCCAGAAAGCTCTCGGACTCAGGGACCTTCTGGACTGAATGGCTCTGGACTGAACAACCTCTGGACTGCGTAGGCTCTGGACTGAACGCTCTCGTCACAGGCTCTCGTGAACCTGAAACAAAGGAGATAATCTATTGATTCCCTCCGATGCCTAAGTCGACACTGATTAAATGAGGTAAAAAGTCGAAAAGTGGGATCAGAGAATCCCTTTTTTGGTGTATAGGAATGTCAGAGAAAATGACTGATGTGAGGGGTCCGAAATGACGTCCTTGGGAACAGTGCAGTAAATGGGGTATTTATAACTGTTCCTAAACAGTGGGCTTGGACTTAATTTACCATATGAGGCCATGGTTAGGTTTACTAGGGTTCCTTTTTAGGTTAATTCTAAGTAGCCTCCATCTCATCAGTAAGATTATTCTTTATCAGAGTAAACTTTGTACACTGTGGCGTGATTTGAAGGGATACCGATCACCCTATTTACATGCTTAAGTGGCTTTTATTAAGAGCGCCAGTCACTCCAAATCAGATCCAGGTGACATCCAACTAGGATGCCACATCAAATAAGATAAGTTTGAATAAATTGTAGATAACAAACTCACACAACAATTCCAAAGAAAGCATTGTYTTAGAATTAAATGCATATTACTCCACAACCCACATTATGATATCTAAGCATAAAAAAACCAAAAAAAAAAAAAAGGTGATCGCACCTGCCGACTTAAGCTAGTTGATAAAAAAAATGAAGGCAAGTAGTCGATAAAACCAACGGGAAGTGAGTTAGCACCTGTCGCATAGATATAAGAAATGACAGCGATTAAGCTAATAGTTTTGGTCTCACACGTGTTCTCCGTTGCTCATCCCACTGTCCCTTCTCACTAACTTTCTCTCTCATACTCTTCATGCATGCACAAACGCACAATTGTGTTCCTTTCCATTCAATCCCTATATATAGTTCAACCATCCCTCTACATCTACCTTTATATATATATTCCTCACATCAAATATACTTCTTACTTTCTTAATAAGCTTGCATTACATATATATTAAGCTAAGAGTAGTGAGTGATGTCTGCTTCAGTGGATCCTTTGGTAGTAGGAAGAGTGATAGGAGATGTGGTAGACATGTTTGTACCTAGCGTTGCCATGTCTGTTTACTTCAACGCTAAGCATGTCACCAACGGTTGCACCATCAAGCCTTCTCTTGCCGTCGATCCTCCTCGTGTCGTCATCGGTGGTCATCCCGACGTCTTTTATACTTTGGTAAGTCAATTCTTTCGCCACGTCTTGGCCTGGGTTAGACGGTTTGATCCAATTACACAAAACTTAAGTTAATTTGTCTATTTTCTAAATAAATATCAATCAGATTATTACACTATGCTTTAAAAGTGTCTAATATTGGTTTTGAAACTTATTTTATGAATGTTTTTATTTGTATTTCATTTAATCATGGAGTTTTAAACTAATTTTATACGTGTTTCCTCCCTATGCGCTAATAGAGTAATAGATGCAAAATGTATTAGTAATTTGGTGTATTAAAAGAAGGAAAAAGCAGAAGAAAAAGTAAAAGCAACTGTTTTTTAAACTGAATATGAGATTGATCATCTTGCCTTTTACGAGAGCATTTACATTTATATTCAAATTAATCAAATAGTTTAGGAGTTTAGGATAGCTCGTTTATCAATAAGTATGCATGTCAATAATCACACGATAATTCGATAAACCTGCTATTGTTTTTAAAGGTAATAAGCATTAATTAGAAGAACAATTCTCCTAGATCAAATTAGAGGGTAGGATTGTTGATTTCAATCGAGCTATAAAACATGCATATAAATCGAAAGTTAGATACAATTTAACATATGTCATTAGATTAGACTAAACATCGTCATATAGATCTACCTTAGTAATTTTGCATGCATGTCAAACCGACGCGAGTGTTACATCTAATGATGTATCACGATATATCTATTAATTAGTATGTAGGACAATTCTTCTATATCAAATTCAAATCTTTTATAATATAGGTATTTTCAATTCAACTTTAAAGACATGCACAAGTTATACTATAATCGAAGAAAATAGGAAAATCTCAAGATTATTTTCTAACCTCTAAAAGGCTTTTATTCATCGATAATAAACATATAGATCATATGGATCTATTTTAGTAATTTTATATGCATGTCAAAACGAATGTTACCTAATAATGTATTACAATATGTCTATAATTTTTAACCATAAGGATTATAATTAGAAAAACAATTCAAACTCCATAAAAAATTTAACTTCAAAAATGACATGCACATGTCATCCGGTGTTTGGAGAAATTAAACATAGGAAGCCCTCTAAAGTGCCTCAATTTGTTTAACCCTACAATCCTACATGCAAGAATAGTGACATTTTCCTTATGTAGAGAGGAATGTCATAATTTCCTCTCCACTTCTTACATCTCCCTTATRCATTTCCCCACCCTTCCTTCATTTTTATTACATTTTTCTTTTTCTTCATGAGTTTTTCTCTAATCAAACAAACAAAGTTCGAAAATGATTTTRCATGAAAATTGTTTTCCTCCATGAAAATTGTTTTCTTTCAAAACAAATGGAACCTAAATGAAATCAAAGGTCGATAAATCTATAGAAGTATAGCAGTAGACATAATATAATCGAAAGGGTGGTATTGGTTAAAATGGCACGAGGTTATGTTATAAAAAATAGTATATAGTGTGATAGTGCGCATGAAACGACGAAGCTAACTAAGGGATAGTGCGAACTGCGAAGAATGTAGAGTGCATGAAAACAGCTAAGTGCAGTGACGCGACATAACTACATGCAGGTAATGACAGATCCTGATGCTCCCAGCCCCAGCGAACCCTCCATGCGAGAGTGGGTCCATTGGTACGTTACTATTCTCTACTATTATTATGCTATTATGTCGTTTATCGGGATTGTCACACACGAGACATGTGATAAATTTCGTTCACACCACTGATTTTGTGACTCTCCAATAAAATAAAAAAACCCTAGGATTCATATTATATATATATATATATATTATATATATATATATATGGTTAGATCCAATGAGAAGTAACTTTAAAATGAGAAGTGTAGAAGCAATTTTGACCTTGATTTTAGATGGACGGCTAGGATGTGCATAAGTTTATAGTGAATGTGCACGATTTTTCTGAATGTGCATTTTTATGAAATATACATTTATGTATAAAATTGCAAATTTACTTTTTTCATGATAATCTTGACCCTTGATTCAAAAACCAAGATCAAGATTGCTTCTTACGCTATATATATATATATATATATATATATTATATATATATATATATATTATATATATTATATATATATATATTATATATATAATATATATATGAATAGGATCATGTGAAAACACAAACATTAGGTGAAAACTAAAAACTTTTCATCTTGACGTAGGATTTTGAGATGGACAGTCACGATTTAATCTATGTATATACTTGTATTTCAATCTGGGGTACATTGAAGTTTAAAGAGTAGCGTGTTAGTTCATCAACAGTAGCTGAAAGTCTTGCGTATTCCTTTACTGCTTTATGTACCCTTAAAATGTAAAATGTACCCATTTATTTTGTTTTCACTGTTTCATATAACATGTGATTTTCATTCATGTGATTTTATTGGGTCCTGATATATATATATATATATATATATATATATATTATATATATTTTATATTATATTATATTTATATATATATAATAATCATGTGGACACAATTAGGTGAAAATTAAAAACTTTTAATCTTGACCGTAGGATTTCAAGATGGATGGTCACGATTTAATCTATGTATATACTTGTAATTCAATCTGGGGTACATTGAAGGTTTAAAGAGGTACGCGTGTCATGTTATCATAGTAGGTCAAAGTTTTGTGTACCCTTTACTGCTTGTATGTAAACCTTAAAATGTATCACTTATTTTGATTTTTACGTTCATATAACATGTGATTTTCACTGGACTCTAGACTATATATAATATATATATATATATTATATATATATATATATATATTATTATTAATATTATATAATAGAAAATATTTCTTTGTTGTTATTTACATTAGACTAGTCTTTTATGTACCGCTGTGTGCTTATAGATTTATATATGGGTTGACAAGTAAGAGAAAATTACAAACTATTTGTATAACTATATTTAGTAGCTTAATTTTTTAAATAACAGTAGAAAATTGTAAAAATGTGTGTAACTGATTTTATTAATATTATAAAGTAATTTGTAATTAATTAATGACAAAGTATTAGGTACACGGATGCATAAATTTACTGTGATCAGATTATAGTGACCCTTTTCGTTATATAGTAACCTTTTTTATCAATATAGTGACCCTTATTTTTATCACTATATTGATGTAAAGTGAAATTGGTCACTATATTATGGGTCACTATATTGATATAAAGAGTCACTATATGCTTGATGCACAATTTATTGTACATCCGATGCATACAATACCTTCTGTTAATTAATAAGTGTAAATTAACCTCTCAAATTTAACACCATGTAAACAAAGAGTAAAGAAGGATTAGTAAGGGTATAATGGGAATTTCAAAGGATAAAGTATATTTGATATAACCATTTAATTATAGTTTAGGAAATTTGGGATTAAGAAAGCAATAAGTTGTGGATGTAATTATGTAATGTAAATTTTTATTCATAGAATATTATAATTTGCATGTTTGTAATAGATGGTAAAAACAGCCACAATGTCGGCATTATTTTTTATATGATGCATCAAGTATATGTGTTTAATTAGATACTTTATTTTATTACTTTCAACTTTCATTTTATGATTGTGAACTTGTGAAGTCATCGAACTACAAGTATAATAATAATAATTTGTTTGACATTCAAAATTAAATTAAATTTTCAGGATCGTCTCTGATATTCCTGGTGGTGCATCAAGTCCATCATCTGGTAATTATTACTCTGTTCCCTATGATAATAATATATATTATTCACTAAAGACTGAACTATCTTGCATTGCAAATCTTCTACGTATGTAATAGCATGAAGACAATAATATTTGTCATTTATTTTTTATTTATGCAATAATTGCACTACAATACCACCTAAAATATGYTAATGAAGTTTTGTCTTTCCCTTCGTTTACGAAGTATATATGACTGATTTAAGCTAGTACTCTTGCTATTTCATATTAACTTTTGCGTTTAATGTTTATATGCAACTCGATGTATATTTTAATTATAATTATAAATGTGATAAAATTGTAGTAATTGCATATTCATGATATAATCTTCAAGTCGAAGTAAACAAAACTCCATATGGTTACTTTTGTTCCTTGACAAATGTATACAAAAATCCTTATTATACATTTATTATACGTATAAATAGTATCAAAAAATCATATGCACAAGTCCAACGAAAAGGGAGGGAGTGTATTTCTTTGAGTAAGTTTTACAGTGGTATACTGGTGTTACGTCATATAAGATGGGTTGCACTATGCATTATCTACGGCCTATTTCGTAGCTGTCTTACACCGAGGAATGTTAAATGCAACAGAGGGCATTTTGGTCAATTTTCCGGTGGGTTCTACGTGACAGTTGGCTGTCAGATTTTTTTTTCGCAAATCACACTATGATTTTTTTTTGTTTTTGCAAATCACAAGGATATGCTTAAATGAATCAAGGATATGACAAAATTACACTAAGATTGGTGAAAATGAATCAAGGATATGACAAAATCACATTAAGATTGGTGAAAATGAACCAAAGATATGATAAAATGAATCAAGAATATGACAAAATCACACTATGATTTGTTTAAAAAAAATAAAAAAATTAATGATGAACAGTACCATGCACCCAGTCTGCTGCATGTATCAGCACTCGTCTTACACTTGAATATTTGAAAGTATCAAACAAAATGTGATGATAAGTACAACCATATACTTCCTTACATGGATTCAAAAATAATATACAATGGGGTAAAAATTAACTTATTATGTTTGTATGGGGTTAATTAGTTAATTTAATTGATTCAAAAATAATAAGGGAAGGGGGAGCAATGACGCCCCCCTCTTAAATAACTACATTACCCTTAGAAGTGAAAAAAAGCTTAAAAGCAACATTCAAACCTTCCTAAAATAATTTCAATCAAATTTAAACCAATACATATAACAATTAAGTCAATATATTAATTTACCAACAATAATCAATAAATATCAACCAATCACAAATAACGATAATTTGTAAATAAAAATTTAAAATCAATAAAAATAATACAATTCAAAAGTTCAATATATAACTACAATAAAAAAACGACTCATGAAAGAGTAAAATAAAAATTTCATAAAGAAAAAAAACAATTACAATTCATCTTCAATCATAAAATGAAATCAATCAACACTTTAAAGTAGTCAAAACATGTTTTATACAAAATAAATTATAAATTAATGTTGTCCATGCATAGTGTACATAAAGAGCTGTTATGTTTAATGGTTAATAATTAATTTAATCTAAAACATTGCAAAATCTCTAAAATTTAACATAAAGTGACCCCACTATACTCAATGTGCATCTCCACTGCCTCCCATCTTTAATAGTTTTATACGCTGACAAATGACATTATTCACTTGTAAGTTTTGACTTGCTTTAGTTTATATACGTAACAATATATTCATGTAATCTTGTTTGCATTGACCCTTCTTGCGTGTGTTTCCATATATAATTTTATAGTTTTTTCATATTACAAATGATGTAAAATATATAATTTGAAATATTCTCAAAAATCATAAAAAAAAAAAAATGAGCAACTACGGAGTAATAAAAATCAGATTGAGCAATTTTTTTAATTTATTTCAATATGTTCAAATAGATACAACCAAAAAAATGATAATTGAAATCAAATAATCTATACAAATACATATTTAAAAGGCCTTAAAATTAGACGCCACGTGCTCTTTGTCACAATATTGCGCTACGGTTAAGATAGGATGCAATGTTTGTATTGTATTTAAAAAAATATTCTAACAAAGTTTGATCCCGCCATCTACTTGCTTAGTTGTATTACAACAACCATTTAACCAACTTTACTTGTGATACATTTGCAATATTATATATTATATATTATTATTAATTTATTATTATATTATATTATATTATTATTATTATTATGATTATATTATTATTATTATTATATTATTATTTATTATTTTATTATTATTATTATTATTTTTATATGATTATATGTTAGTTATAGAATATAGATTGTTCGATCAGTTTCATACTACTTCGCGTTTATTTCCATCTTATTTTTTCCCTTCACAATAAGTAATCTTATATATTGACATATTTTAGAAAAAATTATAAGTCTCACATTGTTCACAATTATACCCTCTTCATGCTCACACATATAGACATTATACTAACAAAAAAAAACTACACATAAAAAAAACACAGTAGAAGTCGGACATCGCCCGAGTCGTACATTAGTTAAAATTTGAAAAAGGAATGGTATTCAAGAAAGAGATAATTTATAGTATTATCAAATATAATGATTTTTCTAATTTCTATCATTGATCTCTTGTACATAGCACGATATTCAATATATGATTTTTCTAATTTTCTATCATTGATCTCTTGTTACATAGAAAAATAAAAATAAGGAACCCGTTGCAAGTTCCCAAAATTTAACACCCTAGAAAATCACAACTAATTAATACATTAAATTAGAATAAATTCAATCAAATGAATACAAATTACAATGAAAGTAAATGTTAATACGTTTTCATCAATGAGAGCTGTTTTAATGCTTTGTAACTCTGGGCTTATTGTAAAATGAACTTTGCCATTATAATCATTCTAACAATTATGCACCAAGAATCTTTAGATGGGTTGATGTAGTAATATACAATAATCCGTTTTTTAAAAAAATATCGAGATTTTAGGATGAAGAAATTAATGAGTTGTGGATGTATAAGTTTAGTTATTTAATTATATTATATTTATGTTTATATTATGTTACGTTAAAAAGCTAAAAGTGATGATTTTTTTAATTATTGGATAATGATAATAAAGACTGAATAAGCATTATTTGGATAAGTATTCATCTTTCGATGGTTGTTTTCTTTTTTTTCTTTTTGTTTGAATTTTGTAAACTTAAATATTTGAAAATATCAAATATTTTTATTTTAAATAATTTGTTATTGCCTATTAGATAAGCGTTCATATTTAATGTGTTGGTTTTTATTTTTTTCATCTTTATTTTGATTTTTTAAAAAATGAATATTTTGAAATAATTTGATATTTATTTTAAAAATAAAAAGTTATTGTTTATTGATCATTCTCATATTTAATGGGTTGTTAATTATTTTTATTTTTTAAAAACTTTAAAAGGTTGGTTTTCATATTTTATTGATTATTTTTGTTTTATTTGAATTTTAAATTATTTTCAAAACTTTTTTTAAAAAACAAACTGTAACATTTTATTTATGAAGAATGCAAAAAAAAAAAAACTGTAACTTATTTTATTTATGAAGAAATGCAAAAAAAAAAAAAAAACTCCAAAAACACTGACACTTAAGCAATTTTTGGCATAAAATTAATACTCCGTATATAGTAAATTGATTTGATATAGTAAAAATAGCTAATTTTAATTGAAAATGGTATTGAAAAGTGGACAAACAGATAAACTTTGTCTCTTATTCAAAATAAAATGAGAATATGAATGATACAATTATGAAATTTATTTGTTGCGATAAGCTAGGTTACATGTTTTGTTCATTTAAGTTAAACTTTTGATGAATTAAGAATAATTAAATATTTAATCTTATATGTGCTTTCGCTTTAAATGAGTTAATGATGTTGAAATTATTAAGTAGGAGTACTTGTTTTTCAGTTACGAATCTAGAAAAGATCCAAAATAATGAGATTTACTCTCTCTTTTTTTTTTTTAAAAAAATTAATAAAATTTACTCTTGATGCAATTAAATTGCTATATAGCCTCATCATTGCTACTATACTTTTATTTCGGCCTCAAATGTAAAACAAAAAAAACTTGTCCTCATTATAATTTGGGTCCGTTAACATTAGTTGAAAAAAAATGTAGTGAACTGAGCTAAACATTGTTGAATTGAATTTGGCTTAACTTAATTGAATTAAAATATTTAACTTTGGAATGATATTAATCTTAATATTAATATTCGGCTATTTAACTATTTAATCTTTGGGATCAATATATAACAATTTAAAATTAGGATTAATATTTAACTATTAAGAATGATTTTTCTTGGGATTAATATTTAACTTAGGATATTATTATTATTATTATTATTATTATTATTATAAAAAATACCAAAATGTGGTAAGCGTTACAAGAAACAAAAAAAATCAAGTGATCTACAAGAAGTTGGAGGGGAGCCGAGATACAATTTGGACCCCCACTCCTCTATCTATAGCAACAACAAACATGGTAAGGTGATTTTCATGGATTATTCTTATAATAATAATAATAATAATAATAATAATAATAATAATAATAATAATAATAATAATAATAATAATAATAATAATAATAACTATTATCAAAATTATTATCATTGTTATTACAAAATTTATTCGTAAAATAATCAAATCAAGGTGAACGAAGCTGAGCTAACGTGAACATGTGTGGACCTACATTGTAGCATAGTGATGCAAAATAACAAATTAGAAAACTAAAAATTAAAATATTATAACTTCAATTTGATTTATACCATATTTAATATTTATATAGTATATAAAATAGAAACAAACATATTGTAATGTTACTTAAATTTAATTTAATTTACTATGTACTCATACAACCTTAGACAATAATTTGTACTTTTTAAGTTAATGATATTATATATGCATATACACAATAATTTGTATTTTTTTAAAATTAATATTTCATTTGATAATATATCTAACAACTATATGTACCTACTTAAATGTGATATTATGTACTTCGTAGTTATACAACTTAACCTAAGAATTTGTATTTTTTTATTTATTTTTTGTACAAATTTTATTTTAGTTCGTGTTAATTCAATTATTAAATTTTGGGTTCGCCCCTACCACGTGAAAGTAAGCTGAAGTATACAAACTCTTAGAATAGATATTGCATGAATGCTTGAATTTTCATGGATTAATTTTAATAGCAAGYCAATAATTGCTCTTATATTTTGCATGCACGAATTTTAATCTGCATTCTTTAAAAAACAAAAAAGAGGAAATGGTGTAAATTTTAGATATATGAAGAATAAACATTCAAAAATCTTCAATGAAAGGTTATAATAGGTACACTATTATATATTACGCGTTAATAACTAACAATGAATTAACTTTGAGGGGGTGCAGGAATGGAAGTGATTGCATACACGGGGCCAAGACCACCAGTTGGAATACATAGATACATATTAGTGTTGTTTGAGCAAAAACAACCATTCGGAAAGTATGTGCAACCACCAACAGCCCGCGCTAATTTCAATACTCGCCACTTTGCTGGCAAACATGGTCTTGGTCTACCCGTTGCTACCGTCTACTTCAATGCTCAAAAAGAGCCTGCGAATAAGAAACGATGAATCCAATGCTAATGTCAAGCGAGACAACAATGAGCTTCATATATGATTATATATATAGGTTATAATACAATATGATGCATATGTTCGTAGCCCTAATATATCCGTGTTAAGTTGTCAAAAAAGGGAAAAAGTATGGGTTCTCATTTAGTGGAACCTTTTTTTTGTTGTACTCCACATGTTGTTATGGTGTATAAATATATATTTATTTATATGTATGTTTAGTTTTTACAGTCGTTCAAAAATTAAAATTACATACAATATATAAACGAAATGTTTATATATTGCTGTTTGTTTATTTACGTGGTCAAGAGTAAAATATGGAAAATTGGARAGTATAACTACATACATTTTTTGTTCATATGTAAAAAAAGTAAAAAAAAAAATATTAAATGTTTATTTAAAGTTGTAAATGAAAAAAAATGAGTGAAGTTGTATCAAGTTTTCGGTACAATTCGTTGTATCATGCAGAGCACTTGAGTAAAAACATTAAACATTGCTCTGCAAAAATAAACAATATTCATCCTTTATTTAAACCAATAGATCATGAACTTGGGTTCTAACTCTATCATGACAATGATGACTAACTACATATCCTAATGGTCTACATCATCATTTCAGTAATTAAAGGATAATGTAACTAGTAAAACTTATATATTGATGAGTGGCATTCACTTTCGGTTAATTTGGTTTTTGGACATTCTAAATTTCTAATCTAGTCCTTGGATATGTGAAAGCATTCTTTAGCATAATAGAAGGAGAAGAGAGTAGAAGTGAAACAAGAAGAATGATCAAAGAAAACATAATTTCACTTATATATTAAAAGGAAAAAATGGTTTTCAATCATGTGGTAGGTATATTCTAGGATTATATAAAACTTGCTTTACGAAGTACAAAAGTTGACAAATTGTACAATGAAAAATACAAAAAGGGAGAAAATTAACTTTTTCTTAAATTTAGGCGAACTTTGTTGCACATATAACTAAACAATAAAAGCGTTAAAATTACCGTCTTTGTCCGTCTTATAGGGGAAAAAAATAAAAACCAACTCATTCGGGATAGCCTCAACATAAATAGGGGAATTTGCATATTTGCGAAAAATCCGGGATCCTTCAATAGTGTACTTCATTTCGTTCCAGGATGCACCACCCAATAGCTGCCCTTCATTGATCCTCCCTTTTGCTTTTCCAAGCACCATCAACGAGTAGCTTACAGTTGTAATCTTCCAAATCTTGTCCTACTCTCCACATGTGTTGTTGTGTATCTAGTTTCTCCTTCCTATGCTTTTGAGGCTTCGTATTTCTATCGAACACCTGAGCCCATCTTCTTACCTCTAGTTGTATCTATTGCATGACCTGTTTCAAGTTAGAGTTTCCTTCTCGAAACACCAMATCATTCCTATAACACCATAGCGTCCAAGCCGTAGCTACAAGACAAATCCAGGAGTTATCCGAATGCCTAACAAGATATAAAAATAAATTTTGAAATTAATCACTAAAGTTGATGTTATGTTTGGCGAGAACTCGAGTCCCGGCATAGAAGCAAACCATATTATTTTAACAAATTCAGTATCTTAAGATATGGTTGATTGTTTCATCCTCTTGGCAGTAACAACTAACATTTGGTATTAACAACCAAACCTCTTTTTTTTTTAGATTATTCGCAGTGGCCAAACAATCATGAATACTTCTATAGACAAACAATTTCCATTTCTCTGTCATCCTACTTTTCCAAAGTAGGCTCCAGAAGTGCATTGAGTGTTAGTTTGCTTTAACAAAATTTTTTTGTGCCTTCATCCACTTGTAACCATATTTGATAGTGTATAAACCATTTTCTATTTCCTTCTATTTGATATGATCTCGAGAGTCTGCTTCCGAGATATATGTGTAGCTAGAATCTTTTTAGCTGTGCTAGGATCAAATAGGTTCCACACCATATTTGCCTTCCATTTCCTTTGAGTAGTAGTCATATTCGCTACCCACACCGGTCTCTGTTGATTATATGAGGGATGACTTCTAAATGAATTAACTCCTTATACACCCACCTATGCTGAAAGTTGTGAATCCATTTCCCATTTCCAACTCAATAAACCCAACAATCTCTCAATAAGTTAGCTCATTTAGCTATACTTCTCGCACAGAAAGAGGCAGCACATGCGAGCTTCTTCTCATGCTGGTTATGAAAGAACCTTTGTATTTTGACCTCATGACGTTGCACATTAGATTGTTGGGTTGGTTATGAATTCTCTATGCTTGCTTCCCTATAGTAGCAATATTCAAAAGCTCAATATTCCTTAGGCCCACACGTCCATTGAATTTATCCTCTTGTAGTGTCTCCTTCTTTCTCCAATATAGACCTCGTTTATCATGACTCTTAGCCCAATAGAAGCCTAGAAGGAGAAAGTTGAGTTTCTTCATCAGTTTTTGTGGAAACAAGTATATTGCCATAATGTGTGCAACAAAAGTAGTAAGGATTGAATGTATCATATTAACCTTTCCCACTTGGCTTAGATGAGAGAATTTCCTTGAAGTTATTGTGCTAGTCATTTTCTCATAGATATCATTGAATGTATTTGTTAATATTTTGCCATAAGCATCCATCGGGCAGCCAAGATAAGTTCTCAATTTGTTGGACATAGAAACTCCATGGCATTCCTTTAGTGAATCTTTCGTCTCCTGATTCATATTAGGGTCGAAAAGGATATGTGATTTTTTGAAGTTGACCAACTCACCAGAAATCTTTAATAATTCTTTTTATAYTAGTGCAACTCTCTCCGTTGGATTCAAAACAAAAAAGAGCATCATTAGTGAAGAACAGATGATTGATGGCTTCATTGTTCCTACTTTACCTAATACCCTTTATTTCTCCTCTTATTTGAGCTTGATCAAGTTTTTTAGACATCACTTCAATGCAGAGTAGGAACATGTAAGGTGAAAGGGGGTCACCTTGCCCGAGCCRAACCATAGGTTGGAAAACCATCGAGGGAGAACCATTAACCAAGACACCATATGAGACCGTGCATACTCATTGCTTAATCCAACTAATCTTGATTTCTTGGAATTTCATAGAATTAAAAAAAATCTCTTAGAAATACCCAATTGATCTTGTCATAAGCCTTATTGAGGTCAACCTTAAGGATGTCTTTATGGATTCTTCCATTTCTTCTTCACTTGATGTTGTCAACTAATTCATGAACTAAAATACAATTATCCGACATCAACCTTTGGGGGACAAAAGCATTCTAAATTCACTAATAAGATTACACATGACCACTTTCATTCTTATCACCAAACATTTGGAGATGATCTTGTAAGTAGTGTTACTTAGGGTATGTTTGGTAAAACTAGCGGTAGAGGTAGGTGTTAGTGATAGAGGTTGATGTCAGCTATAACGGATAGTTGTAGCTGACGACTAGTAGCGTTTGAAATTCATTATAATTTGTCGTGTTTGGAAAAATATGTAGCGGTTGAAGTATTGTATTGTAAAAAATAATTAAATATGATAATTAAAAGAGTATATTATAGCATTTGAGAAAAGCTACTCCAGTAAGCTAACAATAGTAGCTATTGTACGGTAATAATRAACCTCAAACGCTACAAGCTACCATGAAACACTACTTTACCAAACACTATTATTTAGATTAAATAGAGTTTTGACTTGATCAAAACTCTAAAAGCTACTTCAAAAACTCAATCCAAAAACATCCTTAGACTAATTGATCTGTAGTTTGCGATTGGCTTGCAATCTTTGGGATAAGGCAAATAAAAGATTTGTTCACCTCTTTTAAAACATAACTAAAGGAGAAAAAAAATACTTGATAACATTAATAACATCAATTTTGACCACTTCCCAATTTTGATGTATGAAAGATGAGGGAGTTCCATTAGGTCCTGGTAACTTGAGGGGTTTCATTGAGAAAGCAGCATCCTTTATCTCAATATTAGTGAAAGGTTGGGTTAGATGTGTGATATGAACTTCATTTAGTTTTGGCAGGTTACCATGACTCTTTGTGGTAATGATCCTATGACTCTTTGTGGTACTGATCCTTGAAGGTAGTTTCAAATGAGTTATCAGTAGAGGTGGACTTGAACAACTCTTCATAATACCTCACAAATTTTGAAGAAATATGAGCATCGTCATAAAGCAAAGAGTCATTTGAGTTTTTGATACCTCTGATTTCATGACTCTTTGTGGTAATGATCCTTGAAGGTTGTTTCAAAAGGGTTATCAGTAGAGGTGGACTTGAATAACTCTTCATAATACCTCATAAATTTTGAAGAAATACGAGCATCTTCATAAAGCCAAGAGTRATTATTTGAGTTTTTGATACCTCTGATTTCATTTCTTCCTTTTCTTGTCTTTACACATTTATAGAAGTAGTTAGTGCATTGATCACCCCAGTCATCCCAACGATCTTCAGTTCTTTGTTTCTAGTAGAGGTATTGAATATGAGTCGTATTGAGATAATATTTTATGAACTTCACGTCCTCATGAGCTTGATTAGTGTTGCTAATACTTGCTTTGACTTCATGTGTTTGAGAACCATATCCGTTCCAGGTGATTCCTTGCTTCTTTTTATACTCCAAGCACTAGATTTTACTTCAACATCGAACATTCCAGAGTTTTCTTTGAAGGCAAAAGAGGAGGGGGGATCCATGTACATCGTTGTTCCATTTGTCAGTAGGTTGCTTCTTTACAATCCAACCACAAGGCTTCCATTTTGTATGGCGGCCTTTTTTACTTTTAGTCGGTGGTTTAGTATGCAAAACAATAGCAGTATGATTAGACAAAAGGATGTCATGTTTCCATATAAAGGAGTCTGGGAAAAGATTCAACCAATCATCATTGCCATAAGCTCTATCATGATCTTCATAAATGGTATTTGGGGTTCTCGCGCCAGAAGAATTTTTCCCAGAATTGGGGAGGTCAGTAAGATTGCACACCATTTTCCAATATAAGAAGTCATCTATTCCTGGGATATGAGTATTCCCCCCTACTCTTTTTATAGGTGTATTCAATTTAATTTGATTGAAATCTCCAATTTAACAAGCTGGTCCCGTGAATTTTATGGAGAGGACCTCTTTTCTATCTTCAATGTACGGTGAGCTATACACATAAAGCAAATAATACATATACCAACAGTCAACTTCWTTKACAAATACTACAATTAGATTACTATTACAAAACATCACACTAGCCAAGATTTTTATTGACTGAGCAAACAATAGCCCACCTGCCAACCCCAAAGAATCACACCCACTACACCCTGCAAAACCTAATTTAGTAATAAGAGGGTTAAGATTGCTAACACTAGTTTTTGTTTCAGAGAGGAAAACAAAATGGGGTTCAACCAAGTTAATCAACCACCTTATTGAGTTCCTACCTTGAGTTTTGAATGATGACAAACCACTTTGAACTAAAATAAATATGCAAGTTGTGTTTGCATGTGCAGATAAAAGACTCAAGTTCAAAGATTGTAAAGATGAAACTCATGAAGCTACATCTCGAAGATTGCATGAAGACCAAGCCTTTAAGAGTTATAGATTTAGGTCTTAGTTMCAATGTAAGTAGTTTTGGATTGATAATATGCCTTATAAAGGTCAATATTAAAGAGTTGAGCAAGTTGGATATAACAAGTAATCTCGGTTGCTTGTTATAGACAACTTCAAGTAAATTGAGTTAACTAAAATAGTTTGGAAATTGTTCCAGACCAGTCCTCTCAAGTTTACTTCCTAACATTATTTTGGAAAGTTTATTTTTCGCGTAAAGTTGATTTTGAAATAAACGGATGGAAGGCTTTTGTGCGGGAAGCCTCTAAGTATGGAAAGTATATTGTTGAGTTCATAAGCTGATTTTATTTGCTTGCAAATAAAATCAGTAGAATATATTTTCCGTGAAATATTATTTTATTTTCAAGGAAAATATATTCTTGTGATCTCATGCAATATACTTACCAAAGGCTTACTTAAGAGGAGCTCATACACATAAACCCTAACACTTTTGCACGAGTCAAAAAACTGAAAATCATAGTTGCAAAAGCTCTCTCTTGATATCGACCTAGCATCAATCTATCACTACACTTAGGTTTTAATTTACTCTCATTCCAAGCATTAAGGCTACTATGTATTTGAGAGACAAAGTGTTCTCAAGTGAGCAGATTAAGAGTTTAATTTGCTGGGGAACTTGGTCAGAGATTAAGTTCATTTTGAATCACCATAGTTGGTGATTGGGTAGAACTTCCATAGGTGGAAGTTGGGGATCTGTTTGTGCAAAGGTGCATATTCGGATTATTTGTATTATTTTGTCAYTCAGAGGTGATTAATAAAAGAGTGAGTGAGTGGAGGATGTAGTCTTATTAGAAGTCGAACCTCGTTAAATCTTGGTGTTGTTTATTTTCTTGCATTTACTTTCTGCTGCTTGAGAGTTGATTCTTAACTGGTTTTAACTAATCGAGAAATTTACAACATACACTGTACTTATACTCAATTCACCCCCCTCTTGAGTACAATCTGCACTTTCAATTAGTATGAGATCCTAACTTCTTGAAAGGGTAACACCTAGAGAAGTAAGATAAAGATGTCTACTCAAGATATGTCAAATGGAAACGGAGGATCAAGGRTTCCCAAGTTCAACGGAACTAACTATCCATGGTGGAAGATTTGCATGAAGAACTTTATCATTGGCAKTGACTGTGATTGCTGGATGATTGTCAAAAATGGTCCAAGGAAGGTTYCTGTTAATTCTGATGGCACAGAGAAGAAAGAAAGTGAATACACTTCCACAGATCTAAAGACTTTTGAGAAAAATGCCAAAGCCATGTCTCTTCTTCAACAAGGTATTGTTGACAATGAGGTAAGCCGTATCYTAGCATGCTCTTCTGCTAAAGAAATATGGGAAACCCTAGAATTAGCCTATGAAGGAACTAGTGAAGTCAGGAGATCTAAGGTGGATATGCTTATGTCCAAATATGAAACTTTTGATATAAATCGAGATGAAAATATAAGAGACATGTTTACTCATTTTATGTCTATTATAAATGAACTGAAATCTCTAAGCAAAAGCTTCACCAGTGAAGATTGGGTCAGAAAAATTCTAAGGATTTTAACAGGTAAATGGCTGCCCAAGGTTACTGCAATACAAGAAGCCAAGGATCTATCCACCTTGATTGTAGAACAACTCATTGGGTCTTTAATGACACATGAGATGTTAGTTATAAAATTCGTTTGTAATCAATTGAAATAACAAAATTAATTTCAATTGCAATAAACTTACAAAAATGATACGATTAAAAATTACATTAAAACAAGAATAAATTTATTTTAAAAATATATTACTTCAAAGGATTTGCTAGTATGTTTTTCGTTCTTCGTGAATGATTATATTATATTTTTAAAACTTAAATAATTAGATACTACATTAGAATTAAGAAAAATATGATGTATTTAAATTCGAGAAACTTTTGTTTGGTGGCTACGTCGTTATGCCCTTTCAATATGCACGGTTATGGTTTGAAATTTGAATAGAGTAATTTCTTAAAAAATTAGATATGATAGGTAATTTATTCATTAGTTACCGAAGATACATTATTTTATAATATGGAATAAGATATAAATAATGTGTTATTTAAAATAATATAACGGTATAAGACAGTGATTAACTATGAATTTATAATGGTCACACGATATGAAGTACTATGTAGCTAAATTTTTTATAATTAACTAAAAATGTTTATACTTCGTATATGATTATTGTATACAAATCAACAATTAATGGTGTTATTGCATTTGTAAGATTATAATGGTAGATAGGTAGACCGAATGAGAAAAATTGTGATATTTATTATGAGAGGTAATAATGAAAAAAATTGAAAGACACATGGCAATAATTAGAATGTAGGAGAGCACGGTGACATTATGTGTGTCATTGGGTCAACTTTGAATATTTTGGGGGATAGTTTTAAAATACTGAGTATATAGATATAGATTCAGATAATTACAAGTTTGTATAGAAACTTTAGATAATTAAATATTATTTAAAAATTGTCTTACAAAATAATTTCAAATTATTTCATAAGTTTAGAATATTTCAAATACTAAGTTTAAAATCTGTTTTTATATATATATACGTATAAATCCGGATTACTCATTGTCAATTTTTCCAAATCTATTTACCTTAAGCGAAATTTTATCATAATATCTATTGCGTCTTACATTACTTATTACAATTAAATATTATCCTAATGAAATTTTATAAAAAAGCATACTCCGCTATCATTTTATTCAATATTGTACTATGGCAATTACTCATTTGAAGATTTTTAATATTGTTGAGCATTTGTTTATTCCATTTTTGGCACACACACTCTCTTACTTTTTAAGCCACACCTTCCTTTTTTAAACCCCGCTTTTCTCCATATTTGCTCCCCCCCCCCTTTTAACACACTTTCTCCATCTAATTTTTGAGCCTCCTGTCACATTGACCTCACCCATATTAATAATAGCAATACATTTTTTTCCGTAATTTTTGCCCTCAAACTACTTAAATGGCACAGAAAATGTAAAAATTGGAGGGAATTAAAAAATAGTAAAGCCAATTTTATATACGAGTAGTAAATTTGTAATCTCTAAATTATATTGTTGTAGCACATCGAGCTTATATTTTTTTCTCTAAGTACTTTATTTATAATTTTTTTAGTTATTTGCACTTTTTGTTCGATGTAGGTAAATTGTACTCCATTATTAATTAGCACTGAACATTATATTAGTCACACGGGTTACACGAACTATTCGTCGTGATTAAGAAAGTCTACTATATTATGCACTGTATTACTTTGTAGCTAAGCAAAAAAACAAGGAGGGAACACCTGTCACCTCTTAGTTAAGAGTTTTACCCTCAAAACTTTTTTTCTTTTTAATTTTTTTTTTTAAAATACTATATAAGACAATAAATTTATACTAGACGCTGACTATATTTTTAAGATTGAAATTAAGATTTATTATAAGGTTTTATGATACTCAAAGAGGGGGGGGTGAATTGAGTAATGTTTGTTCTCTTAGGCTTATTTTTTCTTTCTTTTCGGATTTAGG
>SNQN01007196.1:0-10482 GCA_008642245.1 Bassia scoparia | reverse complement strand
TATGAGGAACCAGTTGGGCTGGTTCCTATAAGCAGCGGAATGTAAACAAAATAATAAAGGACACACAAAGTTTAACGAGGTTCAACCAACTATGGGCTACGTCCTCCTACCCTATGTTCTTTTATTAATCTACTCCGAAAAACAAAGAACACACACACCCTGATATTTCCCTACTCCGGGAACCAGCACACCCCACACTCAACTCTGAATGTGCACTCGTCTCACACTCATAAGTCCAACTTGTGTTTAAACTCACAAACACTCACCCGGCTTTCAACCCCTCTGTTGAATGCCTTTACAATATCAAAGT
Organism: Bassia scoparia; assembly: GCA_008642245.1. Taxonomy (NCBI): domain Eukaryota; kingdom Viridiplantae; phylum Streptophyta; class Magnoliopsida; order Caryophyllales; family Amaranthaceae; genus Bassia; species Bassia scoparia. The sequence continues at coordinate 10,172 of SNQN01007196.1, read as the reverse complement.
TTCTCTCTTTTTAATTTACTTCTAAAAAGCGAATAAGAGAAATTAATATGCTCGACTAATGCTCTTGTTTATGACTCAAAGTAGGGTTTTATGCTTTTGTGTTTTCTCTCAAAAATATGCTTTTCCAATCCGTGGAGAGGTGTGTAGAATTTGGAAGTATGGATGAGTATATATAAGCATGTTAACCTTAACCCTAGTTTGCTTAAATCTCTCTACTTGCTGAGCAAGGCAAGATGGGACTTAAGGAAAGTATTTATCTTTTTCGATTTGATCATAAAGATAAAATCGAACAAGATAGATACTCCTTGGTTTAAGGTAACAAATATATTCTCATCTATATTTCCAGCTGCAAAACATATTTTCAAAATACATCTTTTACAAAATATTTTAGAAAAATTCTTTTTCAAACCGCAGCCACATTCCACTCAGGGACACAGCTGGTTCCCCAGCCTAGTTCCCTAAATGAGTATGTTATGAATTTTGTTCCAYTCTTGTACCAGAATTCATGCCATAACTCAAAACACATGTAAGCAATTTAAACCAAAACATATAAGTCATACTACAGAGCATATTACATGTAAAACATTTGAGAAACATTTCTTCTATTCTTCATGTAATCTTCAAGACCTTGAATCTTCCTTTGAATACTTCAATTATATATGATCACAACCTCTTTCATCGAATGATTTCGAAAGGCTTCACACTTCAAGTCTTGGAATCAACCTAATTACRGCACGTGTAACATGGTTAAGATGCAATAAAAGGTATATGACTGTTTTTCAGTATAACAGTCAAGGAAACAACTCCTACTGGTTCTACACCAGTATTTGAACTTTGTGTTTATTCAGCTGTTCCCTGTAGTCAGACAAGTTAGTTTCAACATACACACAATAAGTATTAACTTGTCTAGGGAAACAGGTATCAGCTAGTTCCCAAACTAACTATTTTCACAATTAAGTGTCATGTTCTCTGTATTGGTTTGTCATCACTCAAAACCTAAGGGACTCAACAAATTCCCCCTTTTTGATGATGACAAACTAATCGAAGTTCCTGCAACCAAACATGTTAGAAACAGAAAAGCTCAATTTGGTACTCAATGGAAATTGAGCACAACCAGCAGACTCAATGACTCAATGAACAAGTTAGCTAATCTAACTGATTCCTTAAACTAATACTAACACTTGACTCAACCTAAACTAGCAGATTCTAGGCTTCAACTTCGACACTATTTCCCCCTTTTGGCATCTTTAAAAAGTTTCTCAAGTAAAAGTAATGTGCCCAAATTGTTAAATGTACTCATCCATACAGTGGCATCYACCACCATTCGAGTGTTATGCTCCAAAAATTGATTAGTCAAACATAGCATCARATAGCATGAATCATAGTTCATACAAGTCAGCAAAGTTCAACCAAAAGAACCCTAATCCACATAGAAGAAATGTTCGTGGATAGGGTGAGAATAGTTACAGACCAACWGAATCAGTTATTTTAAGAAGCAAAATAAATAGGGGAGGGGAAACAGGAGCAAACAACATCACTCCTCTCCATCATACTCTTCCTCCTCCTCATCTTCATGCTCAGCTTCTTCTTCATCGTCATTAGCTTCATCATCATCAACAACTTCTTCCTCGACCTCTTCATCTTCCTCAARAGGTTCCTCATCTTTAGGTTCCTCGTGCTGCTGCTGTTTATCCTCATAATGTACTAGTTCCTCTATACCAGGAACCACTAAATTGCTTGCAGCAGCCATAGCTGAAACCTGAGTCTTTGGGGGAACAAAGTCGATACCTGGAGCCATCTGAGCTTTGATATCTGGATCCGTGAGCAACAATAATGGTGTTTCAGCTAGCTCCTTCTCCATCTGCTCTATCTTGGTATTGAAAGAAGTTGAGATACCCTGGACCAGCTCCATCAGTTTACCAAGAGTCTTCTCCTGGTTCTCCATTCTCTCCAAAACCACATTCTGTCCAACTAGTTCCTCTGCCTTGGATTTCTTCTTTGGAGGGGGCTTAACCTCCACTGGTTCCTAAAATTTGAACCTTAACACATCAGCTCCAATATCAAGACCCTTTTGCTTAAGTATAATCTTGGTGAACACTGTAACGAGTACAGTAGACCCACTTAGGCGAACTTTGTTATTCTTAAGCAATTGGGTGATGATAGATCCATAAGGCAGTGAATAATGGGATGAACCATAACAGTTCATAATGTGATCAAGCATCAAGGAAGGAAGATTTATCTTTATCTTCTTCATCATCAAGTAGATCAGCACCATCTCCATGATGCGTACTGTTCCCCTTCCTTGAGCCCTTGGAAGAAGGACTTTGTTGCATAAAGAGTGCAGAACCAGCATAAGTGGTTCCTTTAAATCAACAAACTTAAGCACAACATACTTCTTAGGCATCTTCCCACCAAACAGAAAATCATAAATCTCATCAGGTGTGACCCCTACCAACATAGGCCACCAATCACTCGAATACTTATCAAAACCATCTCTTGGTACTCCTAACATACTTGTCAAAGAAGCTACAGACATACTTACATCAACACCTCCAACATTAGAACCGATTGACATATCAGGCAACTGTTTCAAATTCACATAAAAATCTCTAACACCATACACATTCGCAGCAGAACAATCAAATAAGGACATCCATCCTTGGTACTCAATCAGATTCTTATATTCAGAAAGTGCAGGCACATCAAAGTAACCAACCTCAAATTGACAACCAGATAACACCACTCTAGCACCTAAGTCAATAGAACCAGTAATTGGTGACTGTACAAACTTACCTTTTGTAGATCGAGGTGGTTTGGCTGCTGATGCCTTTCTCTTGGTTCCCCTCTCAGAACCAGTTGATTATTCCTCTTCTTTCTTCTTTATCTCCTTCTTTACTGCTGAACGAAGTCTCCCTCTGACTGTGGTGTCCACCGTAAGTAACCCCTCCTTTTGACCAGTAATCTCTACCTCTTCATCCCCAGTACCGACCTTCTCGAACTCCTGATTTAAATCTCCTCGTGTCTTATGCACCTACCTGTTCCCCCTGAGAACCTGCTGGTTCCTTGATGGTGGAACCACCAGTCTCAGCTGGGTTTGCATGAGGCACTATCTCTTTTGAATTGAGTTTGGTTGTTTTTGTTGGTGAGGGTGTTTTTTGTAGTGGATTTAGGTTTGCTTTTGTGGGAGTGGATGTTTTAGATGAATCAGTAGGTGGTAGATCAATTGGGTTTGTCTCGGTTTGTTGAGGGTTAGGGTTCACTTCAGTGATCCTCTGTGATTGTGAGGAATCACTTGATTGACCCCTTCCCCTTCCTCTCCTTGCACTAGTGTTTGATTTCCTTCCCATATTTCCTTTCGATCGAAGATGATGATGAACAGTAACCCGATGAACAGTGTTTTTGAATTTGAATTTTTGAGTGTTAGAAAACAGAGCACTTTGATGAGAGAGAGTATAGAGTGATGAAGATTTGTGAGCTTCACAAAAGGGTTTGCACAAGATATATATAAAGGATTGTTTAATCAATGAAGCAAGAGGGCAAAAATTTAGCCGGTTGAGCCAAAGAATAACGGCACAATTTCAAAATCAAATTTGTAATGATCACTTTCTTTAAATATCTCAACCAACTCGAATTATGGCATGTGTAAGATATGCCTTGATCATCAAGCCAAAATAACTGAAGTAGGATATATTTCTTTCCAAATAGATAAATATCCTAAGTAATTTTCCAAAAGATATAAAAATATCAATAAAAAAACATATCAGAGCTGGTCTGCTATTTCCCCTTGCTGGTACCTATACAGAACCACTTCATCTTGTTTRTGAGAATTAAAGTTCAACAATCTGTTTTCTTGCAATAATGGCTCTCAACCTTTTTGAGGGATCAAATCATTTACACAACACCTTAAGGCTTTCGACATAGGTATATACACATACAATACAAGAGAGACAATTCTAGCCAATCATTGAGGGAAAAGTAAAGAAGCCACTTCACCAAAACCTACTAGACTTATGACACACTATTGACCTAAAACTTAACTAAACCTAAAAGGACTCTTAATCTACAAAAAGACTCACGACACAGGTTTTGTGAAGATATCAGCAATTTGATCCTCACTTTTACAGAACAACAWCTCCACCAAACCTTTCTCAACATTATCTCTTAAAAAATGGTGTCTAATTTCAATGTGTTTGGTTTTGGAGTATGGACTAGGTTCTTAGAAATGTTTATAGCACTTGTGTTGTCACAAAAGATTGGAACACTGTTGTATACAACACCAAAGTCTTTCAGCTGGTTCCTTATCCACAATAGTTGAGAACAGCATGAAGTTGCAGCAATGTATTCTGATTCAGTTGTGGATAAGGCCACTGAATTCTGTTTCTTAGAACCCCAAGATATTAGACAAGAGCCAAGAAAATGTGGCATACCTGATGCGCTCTTTCTATCAACAAGGAAACCAGCATATACTACAAAAAAGGCGATTTAGTGACTGATTTTAGCGACTAACTTAAAACTTAGTCGCAAAATACTGATTTAGCAACTGAAGGAGACTAGTAGTCGCAATTTTGCGACTAATATAAAGGTGGTTTCTAAGTAGTCGCTAATGTTTCAATTTTGCGAATAACTTTAATTTATTACGACTACCTAGTAGTCGCTACTATATGTCATATTTTTTTTTTGATAATTATTCTCCAAACTCATGGGTTATTGGGTTAAAGTGTTAGACCAAAATTGTTTTTCCCTAATTCTCAAGTCTTTCCCACTCAACTCACAAACTCAACTCCCTCGTCCTTCACTCCGCTCATCATTCAGCACAGCGAGCCACACCACCGCTCCACCATTACTGTCGCTCCGGCATTCAGCAGCCACACCACTGCTCCACCGTTCAGCACATCCACAGCCAGAGCAACACTGAGCCCGCTCRACCGTTACTATCGCTACCCATTCAGTTCCTGAGACCGTTGCGCCACCACCCACTACCTGAGCACCGCCGCGCCACCATCCACTGCCTGAGCAACGCTACGCCACCACCTACTACTCCAGCCTCACAGGTAAACCCTAAAATCCAAGCATGTCGGTCAATTATTCTCAATTAATTTACAATTACAATTAGGGTTAGCGTTGAATTTGTTGTTAATTGTCCACTCTTAAAAGAAAACATTAATGCTATGTTTGATGCATATATTTGTCATATTCTGGTCATCATCTCCATCTACTTATATGTTGTAGTTGTAAAGTTATTGAAGTTTTTGTTTTTTTAGTGTTGCAGAATTTTCAACCAGGGAAAAAAAATTCTACCAGTCACTCCAAAAACACCAAGTTGGAATTTCAATTTTTTGTATTTAAAATTCTGAGATTAATGCAAACACTGAATTGTGAATTGAAATGCATCATTTGAAATCCAGGATTGAATTCCAACATTTAAAATGAAAATAGCTTCCAAACACAACCTAAAGTGATTTGTGTAAGCCTACTCTACTAGCTAATTCGAGCAAACCATTGCATTTGGCATTGAGCTATTTAGAAACATGAAATTGTAAAAGCTATATTTCAATCAAGGTTTTGAAATCAAATTGTAAAAGCCATATTTCAATCAAGCTATTTTTCCACAAAATTAACGAACTAATTAAGCTCCTGAAACAGACAAACACTTGAATGCAACACTTCAACATGAAATCTAAACATACATATGATTCCCCTTTTCAGCTTTCTAAATATCTAACTTCATGTATTTTTCGTGCACTTTACTTTTATAGATATATGAATTCAAATATCTGTCTGTTATTAATTGTCACCAATGAGAATTGGATTTTTTTCTATATTCAATCAAAGAACATAAGAAGTCATCATTTTCATATTCAAATTAATCATTTTGGCTGACTTTTTTACACTAATAATAATAAGAGATGGTATTTTTGGGAGACAGAAGAAAGAAAAACACGAAAGAAGGAAAGAAACAAATAAAGAATAGAAGTCAGGTTCATGTCAAATTAATTATTGCGCTGACTTATTTCATAGAAAGAAAGAACACAAATTAATTATTTTGGCTGACTGTAAGCAACTGAAAACGATGTTAACCATTATCTGTATCCTGGCTTGCCTAGTGCTGGATTTTGAAACTAGAATGGAATAGATGAGTAGGAATCTGATAAGATGAATAGTGCAGTGATAGCCTTACCAAAATAAGTAACAGAGGCATCAGGAGCATATGCGCATATCAACAAGTAGCAATCTTATAGAAATTTGTTCAATAATTCCGTGATTAATTTGTTGTTTATATTTCGGTCCTTAGTTTTAGTTATGTATTTAATTCTTGATGTGATTAATACTATTATTTTAGTTTGCTTACAATTTAGTTACTTCATAATGATTTTCCAACTGAAATCTATGTATGTTTATTTATAGCTCATATTGCCATCATATAATAGCTTGGTTTAGAACTTTAGTGAGGTTTATGAGTTTCTGAAATTGGCTAGGAGTATGATAGTATCATGTGATGATTGAATAATCGACAGGATGGTTATTCGAAAAGAAAAAGCAACATATTAATACGTATAATTTAATTAATATAGGTTATTTTATAATAACATTTACACATAGGAAATGAAAATGTGTTTAATGTTTTGGTTGTTATTAGGTATTTATTTTCCTATTTGTAGAAGTAAGGTTTATGGATCCATCAAATCGAAGAATGGATGTATGAGAGATGTGAAGGTCAAAATTGAGGGAAGGAGTTTGTTGATGGAGTTAGGAAATTTGTTGATTTTGCTAAAGAACTTCATGGAAATTTTAGTGACCCTAGAAATCAGATGTCCCTTTCCAAGTGCAAAAATAAGAATCTAGATGTTGCAGGAATGTCCAACAACACCGTATTAGGGAAGGGATTTTTGTTAATGACTATTTTGATATGTTTATGTCATGGAAGAGGATTTTGCTACTTTAGATCATCCAATGCAACAATTATCCATCACGGGACTGGTTTTGATGCATTGGGTCCAAGAGAAGCAACGAATCTCATGTAAGGCTTGTTTGATGCCAAGAGGAGAAATCCCGAGTCTAGAAGGTTCCTTGACATGTTAAAGGCGTCAAAGGGCCTTTGATGAAGGGAGTCAATTATCCGGGTGTGTTGAAGATGGCTCAAGGATCATGAATTTGAAAATGGTGAGTTACAATTTCCGCATAGATTGTGTTTGATTAGCTTTGCTTCTCTCATTAGTAAGCAATTTCCAAGAAGAATATTAATGAAGAAGACTTTCTTATGATACAAACAAGGTACTCCATGGCCTTGAAACTTTCCTCATGAAAGATTACATGCATGGTCTAATGGAGCATGTTGTTGAAGATAATGCACATACATTGTGAAGCTGCAGAGATGTGGTGGAGCAGACGTTTAAGATAGCTTCAAGAGAAAGTGTTTCCGACTATAGTCTTGACTTACTTTCTCGTCATCCATAGCTCAAGACTGTTAATGCTAGACAACCTCGCAGATGAGATCAAGTGGATTCAAGAATCCAAGAGTGAGGGGCACACTGATTCTCATCCAAGTGACATGATTGCTTGGAACATTTGGATGCGACATATCCAGAATTGCTTGAAATCTCTGTAATGTTCGATTAGGATATGCACTAATGGTTTGCACCATATGGTAATACGGTGGGAAGTTCTTGTTGGCAGTTATTATGACCCATATAATTTGCTCCATCGTTATGTATGAAGAGAACCATTCATGTCCTAACATTGCTTATTCCAGGTCCAAAGAATTAAAAGAACTTAGATGTGTATTTGCAACCACTATTGAGAGTTGAAACTCTTATGGGAATGGGTGCATTGATATGACGTGTCTAAGAAGCAAATTCAACCTTAAAGTTGCGCTTTTATGGACCATAAGTGATTTCCGGCATATGGATCTTTCCGGTAATTTCTTAGGGAAATTAGCTTGTCTATTTTTATGATAAGAGCAAACCTTTTGGCTTGACAATGGAGGAAAGGTATCATGGTTTGATTGTCACCTCAATTTCTTTCCCAGAATCATGTTTTAGAAAAACGGAAAGATTTTTGCAAGAAAGGTAGAAACTCGACCACCTCCCGATACTAATGGGCGTCAGCTTTAATAGCATGTGAAACAGTGTCCTAAGGCACCGGTTCATCATTTCTCTGAAGGGAAAAATAAACATAAGAGAGGTGTGCATACACGAAGTATATTTTGGGAACTCTTATTGAAAGATTTGTTGATTCGACATAATTTAGATGTCATGCACATTGAGAAGAATTTTTTTGAACAATTGATTAATACAATAATGAATGTGAAGGTAAGTCAGCGGATAACTTGGTGCTCGCAAGATATGGAGATTCACTGTAAAGCGTAGTGCTTTCGACCAACTCGAAGTGTGGTAATAAAATGGAAACATACCTAAAGCTCCTTACACACTTGACAAACAAATGTAAAGTTTTGTGTGAATGGGTAAGGATCTTAAGTTTCCAGACGGGTATGCATCTAACTTAGGAAGTTGTGTGGACTTAAATTCGTGCAAGTTCATGGGATTAAAAGCCACGATTGTCAGTGTTTCAATGGAGAGGTTGTTACCAGTTGCCCTTAGAGAGCTACTACCGCTAATGTGTAGAATGCAATTCACTGGGAATTTGCCATTTTTTCGTGACTTATGTTCATACACCATTGAAATTGAGGACATGAAACGACTTGAAGAGCATATTCCCGAGATTTTATGCAAACTAGAGAGGATTTTCCCCCCTGCTTTCTTTAACTCTATGGAACATCTTCCCGTGCACTTGCCTTACGAGGCCAAAGTTGGTGGCCCAGTTCAATATCGGTGGATGTATCCATTTGAAAGGTACAATCCATATCTAATTCTTGTGTATTTTCAACAACTATAATTTGCGGAAAAAATCACTTTCTAATAGAACTTTTCGCGTCTTATATAGGTTTCTTAATCATCTAAAAAGAAAGATTGGTAATAAGGCAAGGGTTGAAGGGTCAATATGTAATGCTTACTTGGCGGAGGAGATTTCTAACTTTTGTTCAAATTATTTTCAACCTCACATTGATACAAAGGCTAGAGATTTTGGCCGAAATGTAGAAATTGGTGGTGATGGTGAGCTAGATCCAACTTTACCACCCATATTCAGTTTCCATGAGGGACAACCCARAATCAATGGTGAAGAAAGATTCTTGAATGATAAAGAGTTTGAGTATGCACACATGTATGTGCTTGCAAATTCTGGTGTACTAGACAATATGAGAGGTATTATAGTATTTCACATAAGACGATTCTTTGCTTAAATTCAGAGCTATCTATTAACATAATTATTTTAATTACTATTTTTTAGGATGTTTGAGGAGTCTATGATGCAAACGCATCATGATATTATCCAAAAAGATGTTTGGACAAACTTTYCGAATCTATTTCCAAAATGGTTGGAGGATTATGTAAGACTTGAACCTTCTTTAGCTAGACATGTGCATAACCTTTCATTTTGAGTTGTTATACCTAATAATTTTATTACTTTACAATAGGTTTTGAAATCTAATGAGACCAATGAAGTCATTCGTGCACTTGCCATGGGTCCATCTAGAAAGGTGAAGASATGGAGGCAGTTTATGGCTAATGGATTTAGGTTTCATGCATATGACTATGGAAAAAACAAAGCTACCATGAATTATGGAGTTGGTGTCAAAAGTGACGAGAGTATTGATTATTTTGGAATTTTAGAAGAGGTTATCGAGTTGGTGTACTTAGGGTATCAAAAAGTTTATAAAACAATAGTGTTTAAATGTAAATGGATGGATTCGGTTGGTMTGAATGTCCATGAACACTACAAACTAATTGATGTTAATCAATCAAAGAAATATCCCATATATGATCCTTTTGTGCTTGCGCACCAAGTGTATCAAGTATATTTCACCTCTTATCCTAGCTTAAAGAAAGACAAAAGCCAATGGTGGGCAGTCTTTAGGACAAAAGCTAGACCCGATATTGATGCTCCAATTGATGAATCTTTTTACCAAGAAGCATTAGTGCAAGCTCCAACCTTGTCCTTGATCGAAGAAGATGATGATGAGATGTATGAAAATGATATGATTGATATAGAGGAGATAGAAGATGATGCTCATCATAATGAGGAGGATGAAGAAGGGGAATGGGAGGATTTTGATT
>SNQN01007195.1:10758-24090 GCA_008642245.1 Bassia scoparia | reverse complement strand
TCTCCTCATTTGGATAGTTTGGCTGCTATGATTTCTGTTCATGAACCTTCCTCCTATCATAAAGCTAAGAATGATCCTAATTGGATTGAGGCTATGAATAAGGAGTTGGCTGCTTTGGATGCTAATAATACTTGGGAGTTGACAAGTTTGCCTCGAGATAGGGTTCCTATTGGTTGTAAGTGGGTTTATAAGCTTAAGTTTAATCCTGATGGCACTGTTGACAGATATAAGGCAAGGTTGGTGGCCAGGGGAGATAAACAAATTAAAGGAAAGGATTACAAGGCAACTTTCAGTCCAGTTGCTAGGTTTACTACAGTTAGGACTATCATTGCCTTAGCTGCTGCCAATAATTGGTTTCTTCAGCAGGTTGATATAAACAATACTTTTTTGCATGGTTTTCTTTCTGAAGATATCTATATGCAACCACCTCCAGGATATGGTAAAGCCCTTCCAAGACAGGTTTGCAAATTGAAAAGGTCTCTTTATGGCCTTAAACAGGCTTCAGGGCAGTGGAACATTGAGCTCAAAAAGTTTCTTTTGCATTCTTTAGGTTTTTCTCAATCTAAGCAAGATTTTTCTATGTTCACAAGAAGAGATGGTGCTGATTTTACAGTGATTGTAGCTTATGTGGATGTTCTGTTAATTACTGGTTCCAACATCAAGCTGATTTCAGACATTAAGTCTAGATTACATCAACAGTTCACAATTAAGGATTTGGGTGATTTGAAGTTCTTTTTGGGCATTGAAGTCTACAGGAACTCAAATGGTATTTTCCTTCATCAAAGGAAATACATTCTTGATCTACTCAAAGATACTAGCATGGAAAATTGTAAAATAGCTCCATATCCTCTGCCCAAAGGTCTCAAGTTGAGTACCATAGATGGTGATCCTCTTGCTGATCCAGAAGTATACAGGAGATTAGTTGGTAAACTTCTGTATTTGAACATGACTAGGCCTGACATTTCCTATGCAGTCCAACAACTTAGTCAGTTTTTGAGCTCTCCTAGGGCACCTCATTTTGCAGCTGCTTTACATGTTCTGAAGTACTTGAAAGGGACTTTYCATACAGGCTTGTTCTATAGTTCTCAAATGGATTCTAAAATGACAGCATACAGTGATGTTGATTGGGGTACTTGTGCTTATTCAGGCAAGTCACTCACTGGTTATTGTATATTTTTGGGCAATTCCTTATTGTCTTGGAAGACAAAGAAGCAAAAAGTCACCTCAAAGAGTTCTACTGAGGCTGAATATAGGTCCATGAGTCATACAACAAGTGAGATTGTTTGGTTGGAAGGTCTATTGAAGGATCTTGGTGTTATTGTTCCTCAGCCTATTTCTTTACATTGTGATAACAAGTCAGCTCAATACATAGCAGAAAATGAAGTTTTTTTGGAGAGAACCAAACATCTTAAACTTGACTGTCATTATATTAGAGATCATGTTGATCTTGGCCTTGTTGCTTTGTCCCATATAAGTTCATCTATGCAGCTTGCAGATTTAATGACTAAGCCCTTGGGATCTGAACAGCATACATTTTTGTGTAACAAGATTGGTCTTGCTTGTTCTCCTGCAAGTCCATTTTGAGGGGTGGGTGTTAGTATAATTGTGTAGGTTATAATTAGGTTGTTAGTTTGTTATGAGTTTGTTATGACTCACTAACTAACTCCTCTTGCTTGTACTTGTATATATACATACAGTACACTGTAATTATTGATTGATTTTGAGATTTATGCAATAAGCACTTCTTCTCTCCCATTTATCTTCTCTCTTCTCTCCAACAATGGAGTTTATCAAAATCAAACAACTAAAATAATCCCACAATAAGAACAACTAAAATCTGGAAATTTTTTTTAAAAAAATAAATTTGGAAGGTAAAACCAAACAATAAGAACAACAAAAATTTCTGGAAAAAAAACTGAAAATATGAGTATGATTATCTATATGTATAATTATCAGAAATTGGGGAAAATGAACAAGATCGAAAATTAACAATAATTAACTCTAAAAATGACTAATTAAATCTAAAATTAACTAATTAAAATTAAATACAACCAATTACAACAATTAGGACTCATCAATGGTGGTCGAACTCTCTTCAAACAACCCAGATCTGAACTTCAATTGTTTGTTTAATTCGAACCCAACTTCAAGTTGCCATTGCTCATTCAATTCGAGCCAAAACTTCAAGCCGCCAGTGTTGCTTGAATTAAACGAACAATGGAAGCTAAGAAATTAAACGAATAATGGAAGTTCGAATGGAAACAAAAGTTGATCGAATTTGAATCTGGGTTTTCTTTGTAATGTGGGTTTGGGACGTGGGTGGTGGTTGTAAGGGTGGGTTGGTTTTTGGGTCGTGGTTGTGAGCTTTGGTCGTTTTCTGGGTCGTGGTGGTGAGGTAACGTGACGACGGTGGTGGTCAATGGTGGGGTGGTGGGTGGTAGGCGGTAGGTTGAGCTTCTAACTTGTGAGTACACAGTATGTACTGATTTTTTGGGTCGTGGTGGTGAGCTTCAGTGATTTGGGGTATTAAGAGAGAGTATGAAGATGAATGAGAGGAAAGAAAGAAGGAAAACAGGAGAGAGAATGAGTGATAGATTGATTATTGGGGCTGTAAAAAATTTACTGATTTTTTTTTTTTTTTTTTGGTGTTCAATGGAGGTGGTGGTAATAATGGAGGAGAGAAGGAAGAAGAAGGAAGAGGAAGGTAAGTTAAATGGGATGGATGGATGGAAAAAATAACAAAAGTTAGAAGGATGGTTAAATCTAACTGAAAAATTAACGGCCGTTAGTAGTAAGGACATTTCAGCTATTAATCCTTAACCTCAGAAATACGTGAGATAACTCAAAAAATTTAGGAATATATGGATTATTAGGTCTAACCTAAAGGTATATGAGGAAATTTCTCTAAAAAAAACGTTTAAAAAAAATAACCGAACGTACATGGGTGGTATGTAGGAAAATATTTAGCAATCTGACCCAAGATGGGAATTACGTAACTATTTTGCACATATCTAGGGAAAAAATCCACATGTTGTATGATAATTTCAACCAATGAAAGAAAGTAAAAACCTTTAGTGGAGTACAAGCACACCAAATTCTCACACACACACACATAGCTGAAGCATGATATATGTATGATAATTTCTCTAATTCACACACACATCAGAAACTCTAAACAACTGCATCATTATCATCTTTCAAGCACATCTACATAGTTGCTGCCAAATAATGTCGATGATACGTAGAACACAAGAGAAAGGCAGAGGATCAAATTGATTGAACCAATATTGCCATCACTACGATCGCCATTACTCGAAACCTTCGGTACATTTGGACTAGACATAGGTGGAAGCCCATGCGTCATATTGAAGGTTGATACCATTCTGTATATCATTTGGCAACTGGGCACCCTAAAAATGCAAAACATCTGACTAACACTTGCGCAGTACATAACAGTAGAAGTTAAGGCGTTAGTTAAACAATCTTTGCACTGATTTTTGGTAATATCTGGAGTACACTCTACTAAAGCAGAAATCTTTTGATACGTCGTATAATCCTCTTGTCCAACTGCAAAATGTTTTGCAGAATTGTTTGATGTAACAACCTCATTAATTAGCTTTTCCATAATCGGTACGACTGTTGTATTCATCTTTCCTCCATCAGGGATCCTTTTTGTTTCAGGGGTTATGTACGGATCGTCCATCTCTGGGGTGGAGAAGATCATACGGTTGGCCGTGCGCAACATGCATTCCTGGTGTAATGTAAAAAAATATCCCATAAACATACTCAGAACGCAAGTTGCAAGACACGTTTAGGACATTTGCGTATAAAATTTAAAACATTTTTACGATTTAGGATATTTTTGCGATTTGGGACAGTTGCATATGCGTACAATTCAGGATATTTTTATGGTTTAGACATTTTGCGGTTTATGACATTTGTGTACACAATTTTGTCATTAACCACCTTTTTTAAGGGGTATTTTGTCACTAACTACATTTTCTTATACAAATAGTCTAAAACCACATTTTTTAAGTTTTTTATGTTGACCACCACATACTCACCGATTTCCGACGTTTACTTGCACGTGCTAGTCACGTGAGTCACTAAAACCTATTTTTTTTAATTTTCCTTTTCTTTTTTTAGCTTAGTTCGCATATTCCKCCCCCCCCCCCCCKCCCCCAAAAAAAAAAAAACCTACCTTACATTTACCCCAAAATCTTCAATTGCTTTAGGAGAGTTTTCTTCTTCTGAATCCAAACACTAATTCCTAATTTCTTCTTCCAATCTTCTCCCATATTAGACCCTACTTTTGTGCTTCAGTTTGAGTTTCTCAAACGGTTTTTAGTTCTTGCATACTCTTCCATATCCTCTGTTCAATTTTAATTTCAGAAACCATTATAAAATAATCTTATCCTCCTCACCATTGATCAATTTCTAAGTTTTCTATTGTTACTTATAATTGTTTGATGGTTTTTATGACATAGTTTTTGTAGGGTTTAGTGTAGAGATGGTTAAGAAGAGAAAGGAGGAAGCGAGGCACGCTTAGAGTTGAGTGGAGCGCGAAAGAAAAACAAGAGGAGCAGCTACAAGACAATGTGTGAGTCATGCATTTTGTGAGTGAGGCGAGGATTTGGTTCTGCCTTCCATGTGCGAGCCGCGCATCTAGGGTGCACGGGGTGCGCATCCTGAGCAGTGCACGTGCTATGTTTTTTGCTCAAGTGGTTGGATGTTTATTAGGACACATGTCTTGCTACTAGGCTTAGTTGATGATGACTATTGCTAGTAGGTGATGTTATGTCATCCTTGGGGGCTCCTTGACTAGTCATATACACAAAGGATGACATAGAAGAAAAAAGCACAAGCTTGGAGCTAGAGAGAGAAACACAATAAGAAAACTCAGATTTTGCTAAACACTTAAGCTAGGGATTTTGAGATAATTATAGTTGTGTGATCCTAAACTTATAAACACTAGTCGTAAGGGATTTGGGGGAAGCAAATAGAGAGTGGTTAGTAGATTGGTTACTAGTTGATTACTAGTAAAAGTTGTAATATTTAGTGGTAAGATTAGGGAACTTGTGAGATAGTATTGCAATGGTATACCATTGATACTTGAGGTGTGTATGTGTGTTTGATCATCTTCATCTTCATCAATTACAAAGTGTAGTGTGGGTTTTTCTCCCGATACTCGGGTTTCCCACGGTAAATCTTGTCTATTCACTCATTTATTCTTTGTTTGCTTATTTGCAAGCTTTTACATCTTTTGGTAGATTGTTAGTTGGTCATGGTGTATCACTAATTAGTCAAACATGATTCTCGATCCCCAACATTTGGTATTAGAGCCAGAGTTGTCGGAGCTGTCCGAGGTTTTTTTGGGGTCGTGGGTGGCTTTGTGTTTGATTACACTAGTTGCATGTGATGAGTAAACCCTAAATTAACAATGGAAGAGGGTAAAACTAGGATCGAGGTGTTTGATGGGAAAGATTTCGGCTTTCGAAAAATGCAAATAGAGGATTATTTGTATCAAAAGGATCTTTATCAACCATTTGACGAGAAGAAACCCAGCGAGATGAATGAGTCGAAATGGAAAGTCATGGATAGAAAAGCACTTGGAGTTGTGAGGTTGACATTAGCTAAAAGTGTAGCTTTCAATGTCAAAGATGAGAAAACAACGGTAGGGTTAATTAAGACTTTGTTGAGCATGTATGAGAAGCCATCGGCGGCGAATAAAGTGTACTTGAATTGATGCGTCAGTTGTTTAACTTGAAGATGGAAGTTGGAGGTTCGGTCGCAAAACACATTGCATGAACGAGTTTAATTAGATATTGGGTCAGTTATCTTCGATTAAGATAAATTTCGATGATGAGGTTAGGGCATTGATCTTATTGTCATCACTACCTTCATCATGGGAGGCCGTAGTTGTCGCGATTAGCAACTCTTGTGGGAAAGAGAAGCTAAAGTGTGATGATGTACGGGATTTGATCTTGAGTGAGAGAACTTGAAGAAGGATTCGGAGATATCATCTGGCGAGGTCTACGCGTGAGATGAAAGGAGTAGAGCACGACAAAAAGGTGGGAGTACAAATGACCAAGGATGATCGAAAAGTAGAGGGTCGAGGAGATCGAATAAAGCTATGTTGAAGTATTTTGAATGCAATGAGGCGGTGCATTTCAAACAAGATTGTCCGTTGTTGAAGAAGGGAAAAGGAAAAGAAGACAACGATGATGGTGATGCTTCATCGGTGACGAAGTACGATTCGGAGGATTTAGTGGTAAGCACGAGTTTCTCGTTAGGGTTATGGGTACTTGATTCCGGTTCTTCATTTCACTCCACCTCATGTAGAGAGTTATTTCAGAATTTTTTTCTGAGAAGCTCAGGAAGGTCCATCTTGCCGCTGGATAACACATGGAGATTTGTGGGAGTGGTGACATTAGAGTTGCGCTCATGGGTGGCATGTTGGAGTTGAAGGATGTCAATTTAATTCCCTCTTTGAAACGAAACTTAATATCGGTGAGTAAACTTGACAATGTAGATTACAAGGTGGTATTCAAGAAGGGGTCTTGCTGGAAGATCGTCAACAGGGCTCGAGTTCAAGAAAGTGGGATGATGGAAGGTTCCTTGTACACTTCTTCAAGCACAAAAGTAGCAAGGAGGGAATTTGATACTTCAGGAAGGTGTCGTTTGTTTCGAAGGCCATTGGAGATGGGGCTGAGGATCGTGATGACGGTGCTTCTAACTCGAAAAAAGAACATGCTAGAGGTGAAGGGTACACACAAGGATGTTGAGTGGGAGGCACATGAAGTGTCTAGAACTTATGCTCTGGAGGATTTTTCTAGGAGGTCTAGGGGTGGTGTTCGGAAGACATTTGAAGGATCCGTGGGTTTGTTCGATATTACGAAGGGTGTTGCGTTCGGGTGGGAGCACGAAAGGCTTGCTCATCGACATCGAAGCAAGGTAATGTCCCTTGTAATTGATGATGATCCAAGGTTGGATGCAACCTTGTGTTAGTTTCCTTGTTGGAAGGATAGTGACCGGTTGTGATTAGATATGGTTGTTGATGAAGTCTTTTGCTAGGATGTATGTCTTTGGTGTATATATTCTCTTGGGCTAAACCGATCTCTAGGTGGGAGATTGTAGGTTTTCGTGTAGATATCGTTAAGTAGAGAAAGGAGGAAGCACGAGGCATGCTTAGAGTTGCATGAAGCGCGCAAGCAAAACAAGAAGAGCAGTTGCAGGACAATGCGTGACATGCATTTTTTGTGCTTGAGGCGAGGGTTTGGCTCTACCGGCCATGCGCGAGGCGTGCATCGGGGGAGTGCGGGGCGTGCATCCCAAGCAGTGCGCGTGTTTTGTTTTTTTGCTTAAGCGGTTGGATGTTTATTAGGAAACATGTCTTGCTGTTAGCCTTAGTTGGTGATGACTATTGCTAGTAGGGGATGTTGTGTCATCCTTAGGGGCTCCTTGACTACTTGTATACACAAAGCATGACATAGAAGAAAAAAGGACAAGCTTGGAGCTAAAGAGAGAAACACAATAAGAAAACTCAGATTTTGCTAAACACTTGAGCTAGGGGGTTTTGGGATGGTTAGTTGTAGGTGTGTGATCCTAAACTTATAAACACTAGTTGTAAGGGGTTTGGGGGAAGCAAATAAAGAGTGGTTAGTAGATTAGTTACTACTCCGTAGTTGATTACTAGCACAAGTTGTAATCTTTAGTGGTAAGATTAGGGAACTTGTGAGATAGTATTGCAATGGTATACCATTGATACTTGAGTTGTGTATGTGTGTTTGATCATCTTCATCTTCATCAATCACAAAGTGTGGTGTAGGTTTTTCTCCCGATACTCGGGATTCCCACGGTAAATCTTGTCTATTCACTCATTTATGCTTTGTTTGCTTGATTGCTAGCTTTAACATCTTTCGGTAGATTATTGTTAATTGGCTAGAGTGTATCACTAATTAGTTGAACACGAGTCTCGATCCCCATCAATTTTTTTATTGGAACAAATAAAGAAATAAGGGAAGAATTTTGATTTAAAGTTGAATAATAGCAATAATACTTGAAATGAAGGGGTTTGGGGGGGAGAGAATTAAGGAAAATAAAATGAAAAGAAAAAAAGGTTTTTATGGGTCACGTGACTTGCATATGCAAGTCAATGTCGGGAATCTGGCGAGTGGATGGTGGTTAACAAAAATAGTCTTATAAAAGGCGGTTTTAGACTGTTAGTCTTAGAAAATGTGTTTCGTGACAAAACACCCCTTATAAAAGGTGGTTTTTGACAAATTTACCATATTTTCAAATTATAGACATTTTAATATTTTCTTTCACTTTTTTCTCTCTCGGTCCCACATGGCTCACACCAACACTCTAGACTAAACCTAACCTAAGGGAGGAGAGAGAAGGGTGGATCAAATTGTTGCTACACGCAAGAGTTAGGGGCTCAATTGTGGCCTGCTTCGGTAGGGCCAACAGTAGTGGTGAGATGTAAGAAAAGAATGAGAAAGGTATGAGAAATAGAGAGAAAGAGAACATGTGCGTGAGATGAGTGTATCAGAGAGGGTTGATTTTTTCGGGGGTGGAAATATCAACCTTTAGATTGAAAATTTTAATATGGTCCATTGAAAATGGACTACCACAAGTAATAATAATAGGAACCAATTATGTAGCAACAAGTGTCCAGCGAAGTCAATAGTTGATTTTGGCGTTTTGTCAAACAACCTATTAATTAAAGAAATGTTTTATTTTTGTTGATTTCTAATATCTTAAATAATTCAATTATCTAATTTTTTTTAGTAATTTCATAAATTAGAAATTTTTGAAATATATTTTGTTAATTTATAAAATTATTTTCTAAAATTAATAAAATAAATTAAGTACTATGTAATTAAAATAAAATAAGCCTAAAAGAAACTCCTCAAAAATTGCCTAAAAAATGATTGATTCCTTATTAATAGTTTTGGTAGTCCATTCTCAATGGACCATAGTAAAATCATCCACCTTTACATCTAAAGTGGTCA
The DNA here is from genome assembly GCA_008642245.1 of Bassia scoparia. Classification (NCBI taxonomy): domain Eukaryota; kingdom Viridiplantae; phylum Streptophyta; class Magnoliopsida; order Caryophyllales; family Amaranthaceae; genus Bassia; species Bassia scoparia. The sequence continues at coordinate 15,073 of SNQN01007195.1, read as the reverse complement.
AAGGTCTACATTTATTCTCATATAAATTAGTATTCTCATATAGCACGGTGTTCTCACATTAACCTAATCATACATATTAATTAGTATTTTTGACTCATTACAATTGTTTTGAAAGGAACTCATTACAATTCATGTCAATTGTTTTACTTTCAACAATAACTTCGTTCTGTATTTGTTTCAAATGAAATATAAGTTCATGTTGTGTTATATTAATATATTTTACACAATTATATTAATATATTTTACACAGTATGCGAAATTTCGAATACTAACCTAACATTTAATCGTCTTGTATTCTAAAATGCTTAGAAATATTAAAGATCAGAATTGGGATGGCATAATAATTAAAAAGCCTAGCAAGGAATTAGAAGTATGCTTGAGGATCAGCTGGTACTTTACCAAGTAGTAGACTATGGCTTCTTTGGTGGAGCACCGTCGAAGAAGATACTTTACGGCGTGATCGACACAAACATGGCATGATTGGAGATCAAGACTATCCAGGCAGTCATAGAGGGCGTACACCTTATCCACTTCGTTAACTCCAACCGTTAAGCTGAAGAATTTATTGGAGGAGGAAAGGTCAGTGAGATTGGCTAATGCAGTTACTAGGTTTGAATTGTAGGAACTATTTTGAGTATAGTTTCCCATTGAGATATAACATTTCGAATAAAAGAAGAAAGGAGTTTCTTGTTTACTTGTTGGAATCATAATCAGGACGATTATAAACAAGAACAAAACATCATGCTTAATGATATAGGTGATCATAATTAAATTTTAGGCTACAAAGCATAACCTGACTTTCGGAGGAGCGACTTCAACAATATTTTGAATAATGAATCACACGATCTACTAGTGATTGACTCGGTGTGTGAATAAGCAATTATTGTTGCGATTATATTCCACGCGTGTTCTACGAGACCGGAGAGATGATAATTAGTGTATAAATTTAGGGTGTGTTTGGATTGAGCTTTTGAGTTGGCTTTAAATAGTATTGTTTGGTAAAGTAGCGTTCCATAATAACTTACATTGATCTAGGTAGAATTTTACCAAAGTTACCAATATTAACCTTTTGAATTACTAGCATTTCTCAAATGTTACAATTTATTCTTTTATTTAACTTATTTTTAATAATATATTAATTTAACAGCTACATATTGAGCGACATATAAATATTCTAAAGTTTATACTCCGTAGTTTGTTTTTGTAAATGGGTGCAGTAGCGCAACTAAATTAAATATAATGACTTTGCATTACAATTAGGTTATTATACTAATATATAATGCTTAATCCGAGTCTAGCTAGTTTTATATAACTACACTTAAGAAAATACTATTAGATTATAAATAATTGTCATTATAATTATCAATATATATTAAGGAATATATAAATAATTTTACATCAGTTTAGTAGACACCCACCGTTAAATATCATAAGATGATATAAAAAAAAAGTGTGTAATTTAGTAGAAACACCGCTAAACATCATAATACAATATAAAATGATGTGCAATTTAATAGTCACTAGAAACTCACCATTTACGTGATTTGTACTTCAAAAATATTGAAAAAACTAATCGAATTATGTGAAAATCTTTTAAAAACTTGAGATTTTAAATTGTCAATTTTATTAAATGTTGTCGATATTATTATTGAAGTTGAGAAGCGAAAACTCAAAATAATGAAGAAGGTGAAAATGAGAAGAATGAAGAATGAAATGTTTAATTATGGTTATTATGGTGGAAATTAAAATATTTAATTAATAAGGAGGTGAAGAGGTAAATAATACATCAATCCAAAATTATCCTTTGTTTATATCCTCCCCTCGCAGTAGGGTTTTCATTCCCTCATAGTAGGGTTTTTCATCCCCTCGTAGTTGGGTTTTTCCGTCGATCCCCCACCCTTGCTCCACCCTTTCGTCCTCGTCTAGCCTCTCCTCCTCCTCCCATTTTGTTTTTTTTGTTTTCAATTCCCCCGTTGCCGATCCTCCTTTGGCCGCCTCTTGTGCTCTCGAGTTCGGGGGGACTCGCCATGTGGAGAGGGGTTACGGCCCCTCCTCACCGTCGGTGAGTCCCATCCACCCTTTGGGGTTTGCCTTTTTTCGATCGGTTATGCAAAACTTGATGATAGTGTCGGCCTTCGTTGTTCTTCCTTTTCGAGGGTACTTTGCGTTAAAGTCGCGAGTGAGAGGTAACGATTACGACCCCCTACCTCAGGGCCTTGCTCCGTACATCCGCCCCTTGGAGGGCCATGGCAAGGGTTTCGCCGCTACGTCAATATGTGTTGCTTCTTATCTTCTTAAGTAAGCTTCATTAATTTAGGTTTTAATTTATTATTTTCAATAAAGATGTCCTCTGGGATTAGGTTTCTATTTGCCCGCAATTCTACTTTTTTTGAATATTTCCTTTTTTTCTTTCTGTTTGCAGGAGGAGACCTTTGCCGAGTCTATTTCCATTGTTTGGCGACTTTCAGGTGCCGACTAGTACACAGGTTGTGCTACTGGTTATTGTCTCAGCTTTGCGAGGGAGATTGGTTGAAAATTTTAGGGTTTCGCTGATCGATATATGCTACATCCCTTATGAACATTGGTGTGTGTGGTTTCATTCTATTTGGCATTATCGTGGAGACTACAGACGTACACACGCCGACGTAACTACGCAACAACGAATGCTATGCCGGACTTGTGCGAACTCACATATTAGTATTGCTGCGGATGCAGGGAATATATTAAGGCGAATTTTATTTAAATGCGTTGTATTAATGCAAAATGTTCATAGGTTCTATGGATGTCTGTTATGGTTTTTTCATTTCTGTCAAATTGTAAGTGTCGTTCGGCTTTATTGTGAATGAAACATTTTTAGTTTTCTCGTCAAAAAAAAATACATCAATCCATAATGAATTTGGGTAGATACATTCTAGAAACTCAATGACAATGGTTACTTTGCAAAATAAAAAGTAAAAAAAATGATTAATTAAGGAATGACAAACTTTTATATGCAACCTGCCACACCAAATTTTATGGTGTAGCCAAGGATAAAATTGTAAAAATACCCTTTCAAAATTATATAAAAGGATCAAACCCTACCACCTTCCCTCATTYCAGCCACTTCTCTCACTCTCTCTCACCTTCCTCCACTTTCTCTCTCCTCTATCCCCCTCTCCAACCTCCCGTAATTATTATTAAAAAAAATCCAAAATAAAATTAATTTCTGCCATTGTTGCACCTTCCTTTTTGTCATCTCTCATCACTCTCCACCAAATTCGAATTCACTTTTTTGGGAGCAACATCAGAGTTCGCAGCAGTTTCCGAGAGTATGAGCAAGAGTAGCACCAGCAACGCCAACGCCGACGATGATGATGTCAGAGCTAGTGACGTAAGATCCGCAATCACTGGCATCAGCAGCGACGACGTTCTCCGGCGATGAGGCTTTGGATGACGTTCTCCGACGACGTTCAAGTGAATTGACTGGTGATGAATGATTGTCTACGGCGTCGAGCGTGAAGTGACTTGACTGGTGATGAATGATGCGAAAATGGTGAGTTTGATGTGTTTACTTCTTTATTATTTGTTTTTCTTTTTTCTTTTAACTTTTTTTTAAAAGGATGTTATTACTTTTTAATTGATACACACTTACTTTTTCGTTAAAATACAATTACTTAGTGATTTTTAGTAGATCTGAGTTCATATATTTCATAAAAGTAGTTCGTATAGTTCGTAAAAGTAGTTCTTATATATATTTTAGAAAAGTAATTGTGATATTTCATAAAAGTAGTTCATATTTTTCATAAAAGTAGTTCATATAATTCGTAAAAGTAGTAGTTCTTCTAATTTAGAAAAGTAATTCGCAAAAGTAGTTCTTATAATTCAGAAAAGTAATTTTGATATTTCATAAAAGTACTCCCTCTGTTCCATGAAGATCCTGCCAGTTACTATTCATACGCTTCCCAATGCATGTTTTGTATCGCTTATATCTTTAATTACGCATATGAAAAAATTATAACAATTGAATATTAATAATCTATTCAATAATACGAATCAAACAAGACCCCACATGGCTATATTTAATAATACGAATCAAACAAGACCCCACATGGCTATATTTATAACTATACATTGATAATTATTTACAAGATTATCTTCACTTGTGAATAGTGAAATAAACGGATATGGCATGAACTTCAAGGAACGGAGGGAGTAGTTCATATACGTACTTTAGAAAAGTAGTTTTTATAGTAATTCGTTAAAGTGCTTCTTAAAATTCAGAGAAGTGATTGTGATATTTTATAAAAGTAATTCGTATAATTCGTAAAAGTAATTC
>SNQN01007195.1:0-10303 GCA_008642245.1 Bassia scoparia | reverse complement strand
ATTCAAATGGTTCATATATATTTCATAAAAGTAGTTCATATAATTCAGAAGTGTAGTTCTTATAATTCAGAAAAATAATTGTGATATTTCGTAAAAGTAGTTCTTATACGCCGTAAATGTAGTTCTTCTTTTTCGTTTGATTGTTTTCTAGTTTTTCATTTTTTTTTTTTTTGAAATTTTTTCTGTGCAGATTGCTCCAAAGATTGGAGAAGGAGAGAGAAGTCGAAGATTGGGGAAGGAGGCAGATTGCAGCAGATTATTTTTTAAAGAATATTGTTAAGTTTTGATGTGACCTCTTTTTGTAGCCTTTTGTAGTTGTACTATTTAGTTTTTTTAAAATGTATGGATTTTCAGCTACACCAAATTTTATGGTCACACCATAACTTTTGGTGTGGCTGGATGCACAAAAAAATAGCTGAGGAAATTAGGTGTCAATTGGGGGAACTTTTAGTATATTTGTCATAGATTGGTTTATTTAATTATATTTAAACTCCGCTAAGTTTGTGTATAGTATGATTCTCCATCAGCCTAAGCTACATATGGGAGGTTTTGAAGATAGTTTTAGATCAAATAGCCCAATAAAATTGTCGCCCCAAATAAAAGTTTGTTGTCACTATTTGAAAGGTCAAACAAAAAAGTGTGTAATCTATCCGTATCGCAAGTTTATCAAAATATAACTCAGATATATCCCAAATTGAAATATTGAATTGGTTTTACAATGAGACTCTCATTCGATCTGAACCTGCCACTAGACCCAGTCAAGTTTATCAATTATTGATGTTATTATTATGATTTGGAATATTTTATAAAAATCATTAGCTAGAAGTGGACTGCAAATCATATTCTACATCATTTCTTTTTCAACAGCTGTCCTTCGAATTTTTATATAAACAAAACTTTGATGGGTTAGGCATATTAATATCAGTTACTCGGTATTATTAATTATTATATATAAAATGTCAATATATTCATTCACAGGTTGAAATGTCCAAAATTAAATCACTTAAACAATCATTGATCAATCAAATAATTTGTCAATCAATACAATTTAAAATCATTTCCAAATTAGTTCAATAAGTATATATATAAATGTTGATGTGGCATCCTAGTTGGATGCCACCTGGATCTGAGTTGGGTGACGTGGCACCCCTACAAAATGCCACGTAAGCATGAAATAGGGTGACTTGTACCCCTTCAAATCACGCCACGTGTACGAAGTCTACTCTGATAAGAGTATAATCTCAACTGAAGAATGATGGAGGCTACTGAGGAATTTAACCCCAAAAAGGGAAACCCTAGTAACCTAATTATGGGCCTCTAAGGAGAATTAAAATCCAAGCCCACTGTTTAGGGAACAGTATAAATACCTCATTAATTGCACTGTTCCCAATTTACGTCATTTCAGACCCCTCACATCAGTCATTTTCTCTGACATTTCTTACACAAAAAGGGAGATTCTCTGACTCCACCTTTCGTACTTTTTACCTCTTTTTGCTCAGTATCTGACTTAAGCATCGGAGGGGGGATAATCAATAGATTATCTCCTTCGTTTCAGGTTGTACGAGAGCCCTGTGGACGAGAGCTTGTTCAGTCCAGAGCCTACGAAGTCCAGAGGTCTGTTCAATCCAGAGCCAGTCAGTCCAGAGGTCCCTGAGTCGAGAGCTTCTCTGGTTTCGCAACCTCTCGACGTTTCACTTTAGATCATTCGATTTCCACGTCAGGCGTGACTAGGGAGAGCCTAATCACCCCTTGTATTCCACTTCACATCTCTCGTTACTCMTGTAACAACATTTGGCGCCGTCTGTGGGGAGGCGTCTAGTCATGTCTGATCAGGAAAACAGTCTTGAAGCTACACGAACCATAGGCTTCGGAGCCGACACCCGAGAGTCAATCCCGGCACCCTCCACTCGTCACTGCATTCGACATTGAAGTTGATAAGTCTCCTGGGAAACCAGAAGATCAGACCGTCCCACCATCAACTGGCATAAGTTGGTTTGCAAGGATCTGCCTTTCCATTCCACCTACACTTACGTGCTATCAACATTTCAGAGTCGCGACACCTGTATCTTTCATAGTCTATATGAGCCAAAAACTTCTATCGAGTGATCACAACTGCATAACAACTTCACATTCAGCACGTTTTCTTTAAGTTCCTCTTGCCACGTTATGATGTTTACCCTGTTAACATTCACTAACAAGAATCTATACAAAGCCTAGCAATACTCTATTACTCATCATATCTTGCCTAAACTTGTTTAGTTACCTATTTTCATCTGCGCCAATAACATCCCTCTTGCCAATCAGCACTTTCCAACATTTTTTACGCGTGTACCGCCTCTATGGGAACCCACGATATGACAGAGATGGCTATTCTACCAGCTCTATTGCCAAACAGGTGATGTATTTATGGACAATCTGGCACCATCCCAGCGTTCAGACTCTTAGAGGGTGTTAAGACCTCTAGCCATATTGCGATAATATTCCCTAGACCCATTCAGCAAGCTCAGACCAACCTGCAGATCAACCCTACTGAAGTCAGAATCACCACTCATCATCTAAAGCTCAAAGATGAGAGTTGGAAAAAATAGGAAAAAGTTAAGAGCACTATAGACACCTGCGTATTCCTCCTAAGAGACTTTGGAGCCGCAGTATTCTCCCTCATTTCCCAGCTGCCAATACACACCTATGGGCGATAAAACAGTTCTTACTACAACAAGCTCCTCAATACAACAACTGTCCCCTTTTCCCTCCCAAACATTAACACTGCTCACCGCACATACCAAAAAGCAGATTTTCTTAAATTTTACCTTTGATCTTCCTACGCTTTGAGGAGTCCACACGGAGGCTGGTTCTCTTACACACATACGTCTATTCTAGGCAAATCTCAATCCCCGAATGCTCATCTTTCATACAGTCCTCTATATTCTACTGCGTTGCGACCTTACACTATGCCTCGTGCTTCCTTATCTCAGACTTATGAGTCATCAATAAACTCCATGTTATATGATGCCAATCAAGTGTTCCAAGGAACAAGTAGACAAATTTTGGCTTCATAAAAACAGATCTTGCGTCCATCATCTGTTAAACTGGATACTTTCTCTCACAAATTCCTCACCAAAAACTATTTCCCAAGGATCTAAGATTCCCATATTATTGTCATGCACCACTACATCGCAAAAGAACAGTACTCATTAATCCTTAGTTTCACCCATTGTCATAGCAATAATATAGCATAGTTTAGAGCAGTAAAAGATAAGTCAATTTTGCGGATCTATTACCCTCGCTGGTTCCGCTCAGAAGCAAGTTCTTCTCACATCAGTGATCCCAAATCATGATCTTTCTGCTAACTTGTCTGCATTCCAGAAATTTACGGATTCCTCATCAACTCCTTCCAGCATGTCCAAGCTACTCCACTCCAGTAGGTCCTGTTCTCTAATAATTGACTGGCCCTTAGGCATTCTTCTCCACAATACTGTCTGTACCTTTGCAGAGGCACCCAGTTCACATGCTCTTTTCATGGTAGAAGTCTTCTAATCCAACGTTCACTTAAACAATTACTCTACTATCAATATATGTATGGTGGGCGCGTTTTTAGTCCTACCCGATCTGTAGCCTTGTTGCGACCTGCCAATAGACGTCCACACCCATTAAAGATTACATATCTATGAGCTCACGGTTTTTCCAGCTATGCTAGTTGCTCTCACCCCACGAGATGTCTCAAAAACCTGGTGTCCACTGTTTGCTATCATAAGCCGATTGCACTACTTATTCTACTTGCAGAGTAGTCTTCCATGCTGTGAAACCTTTCCGATCCTAGATGTTCTTATCCCTTACAAAGTAGTCAACTCCTTCCAAGATTCTTCAAACCTAGATTACCATCTAGATTTCGAGGGAGAGCCCTCATCAGAGTCTACAATTGAAAGAACTCTCTACTAATATCTACCTAGTAGAAGTTGGTATGAGTAATGGAATCTTTGAGTATGACATTGCTTACCAACGTACTATATATGCGCCCTTTTAGCGTAATTCGACAATTGGGTTTATAATGATGAAGACCCGTTTGTCACCTCCCATTCCCTTATACCGCAGCGGAAATGTAGTCTCAAGGCCAACCCTCTGTCTCGGGTCACCTCCAGCACCTCTACAGCCAACTGGTAGGAATATCAACAGACCATCCGAATGTGAAACGCCGCTTCGAAATCTCGCTTTTACTCCAACACCACCCTCTCTCTGCATCTATTACATGGCTCCTAAGCCAAAGATCAATTCCCGACGTATGCGCTTCGTATGACGGAACGACAGATCCTGACGATCACTTGGCTATGTATAAGCATTTTGATGCTTACCACACCAGCGGACGAATCAATTGCCCACATGCTCAACCTCGGGTGTCGATTCTTTCCAGCACGCTTACTCGGGCACCCATAGCTCAAACAAGTGTTCAATGGAAGCCTTCCCTCGGGTCCTATCCACAACTCCACTGAACTCTGCTACTCATAGATGCTTCCATCCACACTCACCATGTTCATGCTACATCGGCCAAAGAACCACAGCACACTTGATAGCCATCACCACTTAGCTCAGATCCAAACAGCCAGCAACACCGGCGTCCTGAGTCGCGCGACGACAAAGCATATGCTTAAGAGATTCAATCATGAAGCTCTCCAAACTCACACTACACAAGCCAAAACAAACTATCACTCGGTCTGTCCCTCAGCGATGTTGTTTTGATAAGCCTTCAACCACACGCAGGCTTACATTGTTGATTTCAGATTATCAAGTTTGAAATCGTTGGAAAAAGGTGCTCAGATTCTAAGAGTGCCCTAACCAGAAGGCTGAAAGATCCACATCTCGACCTGAAGAAGTCTCGATTACAAGTAATCAGAAGTACAACACAGAGCAGATTAAAAGAACACACATCGGCAGATTAACGATGAAGCGTTCACCACACCTGTAACATATTCTCCACTAACCGCTAACTTAAACTACTTTTTCTATTACTCCTAACTCTCCGCAAATCACATCAGGAAACAAAACAACTTGCTCCCTCTTACGTGTTCTCCTTACCCTCTCCCCGGGAACCAGCACAAAACCCACACCTTGCGACTACTCAGCTGAATGTGCATCGACTCAAGCCACAAAGAGTGCCAAACTGTGTTGAACTCACAAACAAACCTCCAGCTTCAAACCCTCTGTTGAATGCCCTTACGAAAACAAAGTTTGCTCTCTTGGTAACTACTTTTGTAGAAGAAGCTAGTGAAAGAGAGCCAGTACTGTAAAGCACGACGCCAGTGTATGCTCAGATATTATGAACCCTCAACATTGATAATGACTTTGTCTGCTTTATATCTGTCTCTTTTCTCACTCAAAGATTTTCTACCTTTTAATCCGTGGAGAGATTATTGGAATATGAATTATACGACGTAATTTATATGTATATTGGTCTTAACCCTAGTTTCACATAAACTCACTTATTCTTGTCAAACAAGGCCAAGAGATTAGTTTATATGAAAAGTATTTATTCCTTGTTCATCTTTATAGCCTAGAACTTTTAGCAACTGAGACTCACCCTGCCCGAATTGAACAAAGCATCGACAGACATTGAACAACCACGCACAAGCCACAAATTTGGAATGGCAAATATAACTTGCTTATGCACATAGCCATATAAATTCCTAGAGTGTCTCAGCAAATAACCTCTATATCAATATGAATGTCCTTCATAAGATTATACTTATATTTAGAAACAAAAACCCATTCTTTGTCAAGAAAAGCATCTCGCAAGCGCTAACATTCCAATTCATCGACTAATCACGCAAATCTCTATTCACCGGCAGGCTTGGTTCCTTTAGTGTTTACTATGAATTCTGTCCAAGCTTAAAGGACAATTTACCAAATTCACAACATACTCAAATGAGAACACAATTGAGCACTAATGAGTCCATTTCCCAAATCCTATATACTTACAACCAATGAAAAGACAGGTAGAATAAAAGTATTCCTTGAAGAATCACTAAGAAATATTAAAAAACTTCCTTTAAATAGGCACAATTCTCCGAAATTATTCATATATTATCTTCCTCAAGAAAACTACGACGATCTGTTCCTTAATACTTGCACAATCTTATGGCACACACATTATTGTCCTTGTTCCTTCGATAGTTCGTCTTCATCACAGGATGCACACTCAAGTTGTGGAATGCGACATTACTACACATTATAACGAGCTTAGAAGCATATAAAATGCAAACAAAACAAATACTAGTGACGTGTCCTCTACTTCCAGCAAGACAGTCAGCGGCAAACAGCTATCCCCCGTACTTGGTCCTGCTGCACCAAGCATATGAGCTCTCATCTATATTATTAATCGCGAAGGCTCACACACCGACATCAAAAAAAAAAAGTTAGTGTCAAAAGCAATCCCTAATAAAAAGGTGTTAACACTGAGTAATAGAAGCAAAAAGAACAGAGTAACCCAAACTCGCTGGTCCCAGAAGACAATTAGCGATGGTGTCCCACTATACCATATTAACTCCGAAGTCCTGTTACTCTGTTCCAATGCTATTACTAGCTTCATCATGCATAAGGACTTCTTAGAGTACTCATTCTCCCGGATACAGTCCTATCACCTAACACTTAAAATACACTAAAGAACGATGACCATAACTATTACATACAATAAGAAAACTCAACTAATATGCGAAAAGTTACTAACAATACAGAGCTGTTCTGACCATGATTTCTCAGTCCACAACACACCATATCATACCACACCATACATACACATACAAATACAAATACATAACATAACAACATACTACCAATACATAATAACAACCATACATACATAACCCATGTATTTCAGGTCATACAACATTACATAATGCATAACGATAACCTCTTACTACAAGTAACAGGTCGATACCCATAATATAGTCATTACAACATATCCAAACAGGTACTCCAAAGCGATAATCCATACCGTCCTACATACCTAATAACAGATCATACATACCCATATCGATGAAATCCACGTCTTGTAGTGAGCAAGCCAACTAGTACGAAACACGCTACGTACGATAGTACGACCTACCTACCCACACCGCAAAGATGACTGATAGGTGAGTTAGTCATCAAGTCATAACTTAATAACATTTAAAGGTAATACCCCTCAGTGTCTTTGAAGATACATTGACAGGTATTATAGTCCATTCGTATTTAATCTTGACTATAGGTATCAGTCAGATAAGAGCTGGATTTCTAGAACTATTGCCAATAGACAATTCCCAATTCTGTCAATTACTGTGTATCGGACCATCATGCAAAGAACATCGTCGTTGGAACCAATAGTGAGGCTTAACTCTGTACAAAATGTTGCATGTATCATAATATCCGACCTCTGTATGTAAGAGACATATACTCCCAATTACACTATATACTTCTGCTTACATCACCATTAGGCGATTCGAGTGGAAATAGAATAGTTGTTTGCCAACTTTCCCACTCATCTCACGGCTAAACTCCAGGTCTACCAACTCATAAATGAAGTATACGCCCTTTCCCACACAGAACCGATGCCTATAATGTTTTACATGAAAGGTTGGGACATTCTACATTTACAGATACTCACCGAGATTTCCAAAGGAGCAAATGCAAGAAATCAAGGTGAATCCTTATTACCAGATACAATGCTGATTGGAATCCGCGGCATTGAGAAATCAAGTTATAAGAGCTTTTCCTACAATATCCGCAACTTAAAGAATCCAATGTTTATTGTCAAGGAGTATTCATTTCCTTTACGATATCTGAACCAATCATTAAACTTTATTAACATAAATAGTGATAAGGTCGACCAACTCTCAATGTATCCAAACCGTGATTGTGGACCCATCTCATGGCTCCTCAAGTTTGTCTCAATGTCATGACAAGAAAAACGAATGAAGCGAATTCATGCAGAACCAGCAATCGGCTAGAGAGTGCTATCTTACATACCTCTAAGCCCCTTGCCTCGGAGGAGAGACAAGGATGCATTGTGATGTCCAACCTGCCTTCTACCAATCCCGGCCCAGAAAAAGAGAAAATCCTGGAGAGTAATGATTAACAGGTGCATGGCTTCACCAAGACACGCATGGCTGTTCATGCTTATACCAAGCCGCTTCAGCCAGGGACCGTCAGATGCTCCAAGAATATGTCGTTGATTAACACCGATTAAACACCGGCATTAGGACAGTTAGGGTTGGACAAAATCGACATCGACTCCTTCCCCTTGAGTCAGGAGAATCTAGACCAAGCCTGTCGGAGTTCAAGGATGTGTTCTTGCTGCTACTTCCATCTGCACAGCCCTGAATCTGAGGTGATGAATAACAAACAGTAAAATCAATTCCGTCGATCTGCCCCCCACGACATGTCCCTCAATCCAACACAGAAGAGAAATGCAGAAAGTCCTCCCCTTATGATTATCACATCACAAACCGAGATCAAGCCCAGCAATCCCAACCAAGAGTGAACCTTTTCCAGTTAGTAGAGAGCCAAAGGCGCAAGATAAGCAAAGAGAGAGAAGAAAAAAACGAACAACGATGCCCCCGAGTGAAAACGACCATACCTACTTAAGAGGTGCTAGTCCCCATCGCGATTAATACAGCACACGGGTCCCATCCCGAAGATATTCCCGAATGGGGTGTTCCAACACCAACGGCACACGTCGCTAGAACAGGTGGAGGGCAACCTCTAAATGAAATACCTTCGTCGTGTGACTTCCTATTGACCATCTAGCCCACCACAGCGACAAATGACACCGAAATAGCGCACCAAACCAATGCGGTCTCACTCACCTGTTTGCTCGACACCCCTGACCCCTTAACAAAGGCCATGTCCAAAGTACTTCCCTCTCACACACAGATAAGAACAATACACTATTAGCAAATCGGTTACCTTCAACCCCCGCCATCCACTCAGAAAAACAATCACAAGTTTTAGAAACTTCGAGAAATGTCCGTGGATGCTTTCTCAACAGCCGGTTCCAAACTTCCGCATGCAAAGTCGGCAATCCAGGACCCAGAACCGGATAACAAGCTGATCTGATTGTGTGACAGACTACTTCGGGTCTTCCTCCCTCATTCCGCTTACTGGTACATACAAAGCATCATAAGCCTTTCGAGCTTTCTACCCACGAACGCCCCTACTCCACCAATGCCACGATTTCAACGTACCAGAAGACTGAACCCTAGTTCTATTCACCCTGCCTTGACTCCTCGTCTATCAAGTCGACCACATTCGTCCCGGCGCGAGCAGGAAACAAAGCAGTTCGGAAAACGCTCCATATACTTTGCATCACACCTCCAACTCAGTCTCATGATGCCATCCAGGCATCAAACATGTTAACAAAGCATTATTAAGCCAATGACCAGTCCTTCGACTTGGAGGAAACTTTAATTAAGAACAACGCAACACTAGCCTCGGAGCCACCCTAATCCTCACTTACCTAGTATGAGTGAGACCACTTCAAACCCCAAGAATTGCAATCTATTTGAGCACACCACTCCGCTGAAGAACGGAAGACCAGCCACATTGCAGGTAAGTGAACCTTCCCTGCGAGAAAAGGAAGAATGTTTTGTGAGCTATATATTGTCACCAGATGTTGGAACGAGAGGCTTACCGGGCGGTATTAGCGAATCCAGAAAGGTAGAGCCTGTGCTCGAATGACTTCACCCAGGAGTGTGAGGAAGTGTCAAAAGTTGACCGGATGCTTGACTGCCGTAGGCAGATTCCTCCTCGAAAAATCGGGAGAGCAATAACAATGTACAACCATTTCTTCAAGGCTAATCAAGAAGAACGTTAAGTTCGAATGGACTCCTGAAGCTGAGGGGCTCTGCGCCCAAAATCAAAAGAACACCTCCATACCCTCCCTCGTTCTGCGTAACGTCCTCGGTGTTGAGACCCTTATATGTACTTGCCTGTTTCCCAAATGCTTGTCTCGTGCAGTTTTGGATAGAGAGAGGAAGGTGCTCAATTCCTGATATACTCATCAGTCATTCTTTACAAAAGTGCTGAAATCGATAATCCCACGCCAGAAAAGTTTGGCTTGCCTTGCTTAAGCAAAGTCAAGCTCGACCCTATTTTGCTGCCACAAGATTGGTGGTGTACTACAAATCAGCCCATCAAGGACTCTCTCACCTCGATTGGAATCTTCGGGAGAATGTGAAATGGGCAATCTGGTGAATGTACTTTAATATTCCCATTTGATTTAATTCAATTTCGGATCTCACTCTATGACGTGCTGCTCTCATGCCATACTTTCAATCAC
>SNQN01007194.1:9925-34595 GCA_008642245.1 Bassia scoparia | reverse complement strand
GAGGTGAAAAAAATTAGCGACCGAATAATCGGTCGCTAATAGCGACCGACATGAAAATCGCTCGCTATTAGCGATCGATTATTCGGTCGCTAACTGTATTTTCCCTCCAAATAAATGGAGGGAAAAAAAATTAGTGACCGAATCATCGGTCGCTAATAGCGACCGATTTTCAAGTCGGTCGCTATTAGCGACCGATTATTCGATCGCTAATTTTTTTCACGTCGAATTTCTGTCCAATTTGTCAGTCGTGTTTTCGGTCGCTAAAAAATTTTAGCGACGAAGGAAAAAGCGACCACGTTTAGTGACCGAAAATCGGTCGCTAAACCCCATTAGCGACCGATTTTCGGTCGCTAATTGCGGTCGCCCCTGCGACTTTTTCTTGTTGTGAATAGATGATAGTTGGATCTCTTGTTTCTTGTTGTAGATCTTTTAGAATTCTCCGTAGCCATACTGCTTCACATGCCGTACTTGTTGCTGATACGTACTCAGCTTCAGATGAYGATAGTGCCACTGTTGCTTGCTTCTTTGATGACCATGAGATAGACTTGGATCCTAGCTGGAATACGTATCCACTTGTACTTCTTCGGTCATCGATGCTTTYAGCCCAATCGCTATCGTTGTAGCCTGTAAGCTTGTAGTCATTCTCGGACTTGTACATTATACYATAACTCATTGTTCCTTTGATGTACCTTAGTATCCTTTTGGCTGCTGCTAAGTGATCTTTACTTGGGTCACTCATGAACCTTGAAAYGATGCTTACTGCATGAACGATGTCGGGCCTTGTATTTGTAAGGTATATGAGAGAACCGACCAGACTTCGGTAGACTGATGCATCCACCTTTTCTTTGCCATCATACTTTGAGAGCTTTTCACTTGTAGCCATTGGTGTAGCCATTGGCTTACAATTGCACATGTTGAATTTTTKGAGCATGTCTTCGACATATTTTTCTTGTGAGAGAAATATTTTGCCTGGACTTTGCTTGACTTGCATGCCAAGGAAGTACTTCATAACTCCGAGGTCTGTCATCTCGTTTTCCGACATCATTGCCTTCTTGAATTCTTCTAACATCCTCGAATAAGTGCCTGTGTAGATGAGGTCATCTACATATATGCATAAGACGAGAAAATTTGGCCCTTGGGTCTTGATGTAGAGTGATGGCTCACTTGGGCTTTTTGTAAAGCCTTTGTGGATAAGATATCCATCGATTTTGCTATTCAATGCCCGAGGAGCCTGCTTGAGCCCATAGAGAGCTTTTCAAAGGCGATACACTTTATCTTCCTTGCCTTCTATTACATATCCTTGAGGTTGTTCAACATATACCTCTTCTTCTAGCTCCCCGTTGAGAAATGCTGACTTGACATCTAATTGGTAAACTGGTAATTTAAATTGTGCAGCAAGGGCAAGAACTGACCTGATCATACATCTCGTTGAAGTCGATTCCTGGTTGTTGTGAGTAGCCTTTTACTAMGAGATGTGCTTTGTGCTTTTGGATAGAGCCATCTTCATTGAGTGTTGTCTTGTAGACCCATTTGAGGCCTATGACTTCCTTGTCTTGTGGCTTTTCCACAAGCTCCCATGTGTTGTTCTTCTCTGTCATCTTGATCTCCTCATTCATGGCGTTGATCCATTTGTCTTCTTGGGCCGCTTCTTGAAAGTTCTATGGTTCTCCTGCAAATAGTGCYATGATTGCGTGGTTGCATTGATAGTCTTCCAAGTAGCCTGGGGGGYGTCGATCGCGATGTGATCGTCAAACTTCTTGCCTTGGACTTGATTCTTGTGTGGGACTTGATCTTGATTGTGATGTTGGGCTCCTTGATGGTGAACTTGGATTGCTTGATGATGAATGACTTGGGCCTTCTCCTTGATCTGGGCTTRGTGGTGGAATGAGTGCTTCTGGAACTTCTGRATTGTTCACATTCCATTGCCATTGAGCTTTTTGATCAAATATGACATCTYTTGAGATGATCAACTTCTTGGATTCGGGCTGATAGAGACGATATCCTTTAGACTCGTCACTGTATCCAATGAAGATGCATTTTTCTCCTTTACCATCGAGCTTGTCTCGATTCTCCTTTGGGACGTGGGCATATGCAATGCACCCGAAGAATTTGAGATGCTTGACCCTTGGTTTCCTTTTGTGCCAAGCTTCATAGGGTGTCATGCTTCTTAATGCTTTTGTGGGAGATCTGTTGAGGATGTAAATAGCTGTATGAACAGCTTCTGCCCAAAAATATTTCGGCAGATTTTTTCCTTGCATCATGCTTCGGGCCATCTCTGCAATTGTTCGATTTCTCCTCTCCGCAACACCATTTTGTTGTGGTGTGTGTCTGACTGTGAGCTCCTTTTTTATGCCTTGCTCTTTGCAAAACTTGTTGAATTCATTACTTGTGAATTCTCCCCCACGATCGGTTCGTAGAACCTTTATGGAATGCCCACTTTGTTTTTCTGTGAGGGCTTTGAATTGCATGAAGTGCGATAATGCTTCTGATTTTTTCTCCAAGAAATATACCCAAATCATGCGTGAAAAATCATCGACAATCAACAGAAAATATCTTTTTCCGCCAAGAGACGGATTCTTGGTAGGGCCCCATATATCTGCATGGACAAGTTCTAGAGGAACTCTAGCCCTCCAAGTTGAGGCTAGAAAAGGTGATCTATGCATTTTTTCCATAAATACAACCCTCACAAATTTTCTTTTCATTAGTGATTGGTGGTAAGCCAATCACCATGTCTCTATTTTTTAACAATTTTAAACTTTCATAATTTAAATGCCCGAATCTTAAATGCCACAAGGTGGATTCATCCATTATTGAACTTAGGGCAATATTAGACTYCRATTGCATTTTAAGTGGGRAAATTTTATTAGGAGTSATTTTGATAGTCGTGATTATTTACCCCTTTTTCTTATCATATATGTGGCATTGATTATTATCAAATTTTACCATGTAGCCCTTTTGGACTAATTGGCCCACACTTAACAAATTTTGAGCAAGCCCAGGTACATAAAGGACATCGAGGATGAATTTAAAGGAGCCATTTTTTGTTTTAACAACAATTGTTCCTTTTCCGGYAACTTATTGGTTACTCCCATCACCAAGTGTTATTTGTGATTTTACATTTTCATCAAGTTTGACAAATGAATTTTTATTTCCGGTCATGTGGTTAGAACAACCACTATCTATGTACCAAGTATCATTTTTCCCTTGTTGAGCATTTAAGCATGTATAAAACAATTGATCATTAGAATTATCACTTTCAGTGAAAATTGAACCTCTTCTTTTCGAAATAACAATCTTTTTCAAAGTGAGAGTGTGTCTGTAGCATCGTTTGCATTATGTACAGACAAATCTCTATTTTATACAATTTCTGCATGAAGTTATGCAATAAATGTTGTTTTTGACTATTATTTCGACTCCACTTGATTTTTGTAATTTCCTCCACCCTGCCACGGATTATTAAAGTTTCCTCTTTTGATTGAAAATTCTTCTGTGGCCATTTTTTCACCATGATTAGAAAATTTTACTAGCTTGGAAAAGCTTGTTCTAGTGGTTGGTCAAATCAAATCTACGCATTCTTTCTTCAATGAGCTAACTAGAGAACCCATTTAGCTCGGTCATGTGAGTGAACGTAAATCTTATGTCAGACCTTTCTATTAGCGGCACATATGTGATCAAATTTTTTTGGTCTGAGAGTTGCTGAATATAGTTTTCGTATTTTTTTAACCATCTTCAATTGTTCTCCATTACGAAGTTGATTGACAATATATTGAGACCGATCCACATTATGATGGCATCTTGGGTTTTTATAAACCATCTTATATAATTTCCCATATATCTTGGGTGTGATGAAAATCTGATTTCATTTGCCAACTCCATTGAGTCAGTACTCTCCCCTTAAATGTAAGTTACGCAAATTAACTTGGGGATTTGAATATGTTTGTGTTTGAGTTGATTTGTTAGGGGAGGCCATTATAAGATATTGATATGGAGTTTAGATGATTAAAGGAAATTGGAGGCTTAGGATTAAGTTGGCTCTGATACCAAATGTTGGAATTGAATGCGGAAGAGTAGTAGGCTTGAGTGTTTTTGATTAAATGATTTTGTTTATGTTGTTGTAATGTAAGTGGGAGGAGAGTTGTATTTGAGTGTAAATATTTTGTATTGATAACTTGGATTATCTTTTTACATGCAGGCACCTACACATATTTATACTACTAGCTAGCTTAGGGGTAGTATGTCGGTTAACTTCTTCACCGACTATGCTCTATTTCTTTTGTAGAATACTCTAGAGTCCTAGGTTCTAGTATGTACATAGTCTAGATATTTCTAAGATATTTTTACTTAGATTTTTTCTTAAGATAATTCTAGATACATTAGATAGAATACCTTAGATATCTTGTATTACTACATAATCCTAGATTTTTCTAGATTAATCTTTTAACAATTAAACCACATTYCAACATATCTGTTGGTACTATTTAAAGGGCTAAAGAATCCCAACTTGAAATTACCATTGGTTGAAACTATAAAATCAGGATCCTTTAAAAAGTCTGATGATGTAATGCTGTCCATGCTTCTGCAAAAGGTGTCGTAACAGCAGCAGAAACAGGACATGAATAGAACTCATTGTTAGATTAGCTTGAGGTGCTTTCTGTTTGAAGAAATTCAAAAAATAGGAAGAATAAGAGCATGAAAAACCTTATAATGCAAATAAACTTTCTTTCATGAATAGAATCCCATTTAAGAAAACATCACTGACAGAAATAAGCAAGTAAATAACACACAAGATGGACAATTATCTAGCCACACACTGCACCCCTGTGCCGAACCACTGATATTGATCAAGATCATGAGTAACCATTGAACAAATCATCCCAACCAAGAAAGTCCCAAGACCCAAAAACATTTCATCATAAACAAGTTGGAAGCAAGCCACTGCATCTTTTCTCCAACAATATAGCCGTACAAATTACAATCCATGCTATCTACTACAAAAACAACCATATGATCCTTGGCTTAACTATCTAATCTAACTAAAGGAAAATATCAAGGAATTATCAAAATCAAAGAAGTTAACAGTACATTGACTCAATATGACCCAAAATCTACACTTGTTTGACTCAAATTATACCCTCACATAATCAACACAACTAAATGTAACTTCAACTTGTCCCCGAAAATGTGTACAACAAGATATATTCAAAACCAACAAACATATGCGTTCTTAGCTAGGTGCACCAAGATGGCTAGACTACGTTTCGCCCGCTAGCTTGACTAAGGCATACGCGGGAGTACAGTGCACACATGATCTAGTCTACGTTGGTTCAGTTTACACAATAATAATGTTATAAGAAATGCTATAAATGAGAGAAAACAAAAGGATGAGCAAGACATTACCAAGGTGTACGACTGAATGACTGATGTGCTGAATGGTGAACAATGGTGCGTACATTAATTCTAAGTTCCARTTCATTCCAACCTGATTCTTRTTTTATGTCGTACTCATTCATGACACTCAGATTTCAACCAACTTAGGATTATTGAAAAAGGTGTTGACTAATGTAYATTAAAAGTAAGCAAAGGAGACAAAAGCACAAAATTAAATAACAGATTAATAGATAACATGACAAGTTGTACAACTAGCTGAAATTTATTACCCCTTTTAATTGGTAATTTAGATGCTACAAGCCTACAACCACATATTCATTTCAATAAAAATTAGACTTAATTAAAAATTTTAATAAAAGAATCTAAATAGACATATATTGTTATAAAGTGTTATCGAGTATATAATATTTATTTTGACAAGTCTATATCTAAATGTATATATCATGTTATACATGTAATTGTATAATATACTACCCGAATAGTTGTTATTAACTCTTGTTAATGTTTATTGACAGACGACTTTTTATTTTAATATTAATGACATACAATAATTATTTAGAAACTAAGCACGAGGACCTAATCTTGTTGTCGATATGTGTGAGATGACCTTAATTTCTGGTGAAATTGGTGGGAATTGAGCAAAATGAGCGAACGTACAGCCGTACAGGTAGTTGGTAAAGCAAAGTTCAACACGCGATGTCCTTATTTTAATACAAGTATAAATTGTTTATTTGTTTGCTGGGATATTCCTAAGAATTTTTTAYGGGGAAGTGATAGAGTATATAATACTAGTTTTCTAAGCACGCGATGCGTGCAGTAACTTTTTTAGTGTGACGGTGTAATATACCAACGAAAAAAGAGAGTATTTTATTATGAAAAGGGAATAATCAAATTGAATGCATGCTTTTAAATTGACAATTAATAAGTTTAATCTCATGCGATTATAATACATTCAATTTACCAAAATAACTTCACTCAAAAAAATAACGAAGAAAGATTAGTAAGGGTAGTAGTGTAATCTCACTGGGTTTGGATCCTCTAGAGTTGAACTCTATAAAGATCAACAAATCTATATCCTTCACAAAAGATCAAAGGTTAATATTGATTTTGCATAAATTTCAAAATTAAAATTAAAAGTAYARTTTAAAATAATAAAATATTCACACTCTCACAAATCTACAATTGTACCATTCTCTAAACTCTAGAGGATCCTAACACAATCTCACTTGGTTATAATATTTTCAATTTACCATCTTAACCTTACTAAAATAAAGATSAAAGAAGGATTAGTAAGGATAGAGAGGTAAATTTAGGTGGACACCACCGCCACCGCCTCTCTTCCCTTATCTAATAGAGATATTTCTGGGCTTCAATAATAAGCTTAAATGTTTGGTTGAGATGATCATGATCCGATTRCGCATGGTATCAACGCCGAGCATGACACATAAGTAATGGGTTCATCTCACCTGCCTCTCCCATCTAAGTGGAATAATTAATCCGCGCCAGGATGGCCTGGGTGGGTCTGTGCTGCGTTCACATTTCAAGCCCAAGGGCCTTTCATGTGAGGGGGAGTGATAAAGTATATAACATATTCATGGGCTTCAATCACAAGCTTAAACTTTTGATTGAGATGGTCCCGTTAACAAGATGCAACAAACATATATATGAAGCATTTTGTGGGGATGTAACCCTTGGAGTTGTTATTCCAAAATAATAATGCTTCAAAGAATGAGTTTAGCCCACATTGGAAGTTTGAAAAAGTATTAGGGGAATGTGCCACTAAGTGTTTGAGGCTTAGTGTGAGGGCTATTATTGCGTGTCCCATGCGCGTGCCTCCATCGCTGTCCGACCCAGCTCGAGCTCGTGTTCGTGACAAGTGCGTGAGTGTGGTCCCTTAATTATATTTGGATTCTCAAAAACCTTGCATTATATATTTTGGCTTCTCTTGGTTCATTGTAAACATACAGATCGAATTGATCTCCCACAAAACAAAAACAAACTTCTCTATTTTCTCTTCTCTTYGGGCATTGTTTGTTTGGTTCTCAATCCGATTTTTGCCATACACCAACAAGCCGGAGGTCGTGTAATCCCGGGGGTCAATTGTCATGAGGTCGTGTGTACGGGGAAAATTCAACTGTTGGATAGTGATATTTTGTCACACCATGATAWTTCAGATAAGTTTAATYTGTATTATACTAGTTGTATTTGCTACAGTACCAACTTAAATTTTTTTTGTGGAGAASACCAAACAAAATTGTTTCGAGATATCAAATTACTAAAATTCGGCAAAAAAATCAATTACCAGACGTTGACCTTGCGTGTGAAATACACCAATTGCTTCTTACTCAACTCCACCACGCACACAACAAATTAATCCATTTGGAATTCTTTCCAATGGTCGAAAACACTTCTCCCCTTTATAATGTTTGTCCATTTTGCTTCCCTACCTTTTCCTTTGGTATATATTAAATACTTACAAAAAAAAAACCTCTTCAATTTCAATATTTTTTTTTTTGTTTTTCAAATATCCATTGAAGCAAGATTTAGAAGTGTAATTTGAATGTAAGTTTATATTTTGATTTCAATAAGGATCAAATTAGGATTATAATTTCTAATCATTTTAATTGTTTTGATTGTAAGGGCAATTTTTTCTTGGAAGATTATAATTAAGTATGTAAAGCTAGCCATAACTTGTTTCTAAAGTCGAATAAAGTATTCTTATTATTAATCTAATCAATATGGATAGATGATGATGTGTAAAGAGCCCCACATCACAAGCCCAAAATTATATGGGCCTCAAAATATAGTAATTTCTATTCAAATTTATTAAAATCAATGTTATTTTCCAAGYTAATGTAATGTGGCAAGTAAAAGCTACTTGCCACTTGTCATCCCTTGGTTGGTCTAGACAAACTGAGGTGGCAAAGGGTCATATGGTCAAGTGTCAACCTCCCATCATGCCACGTGTCAAAACTCAAGCTACTTATTGACCGTGAAAGCTCAACTAAAACAGATAAAGAAACAGATATCTATTGCTTAAGCAAGCAAAACAGATAGTTGAACGGTGAAGATGGTGACAAGTGTCACACATCTAGGCTTCCATAGGATAATTAAGGCAAAATCTTAGAAATACCCCATGAGAGACCACATTTTTTCAAACAATTTCATAAGAATTATTTACTTACACTAAAAGCAAGTGTAGAACTTCTCTCTCATTTAATTGCACTTATTACTTTCCTCCTTCCTTTACTTACTTAGGCATCAGAGGGGAGATAATTCGAAAAGGATTATTCTCCTTCTTGTAGGTGTCCAAGAGCCTTAGAGAGCCTTGAAGTGTCAAGCAACCCTCGAGTCTCCATCTCAAGGTCAACTCCCTTGGAGTAGCGTTGAAGGGAAGCCTCCACCCCTCTTTCAACCYCGCAGCTCAGAGGAAATCTTGTAATTTAACAATCGTCCCACAACAACATTTAGCGCCATATGTGGGGAACTAATCGGAAAATTACTTCAGTGGATGATCACACCAAACAAGGAAGGAACACTCCACCATCCTCTGAGAAGGAAAACAATTCTAACGGGGAAAACCATCCAGACAACTCTGTCTACCATGAAGTGGAAGACTTGGGTACATACGTGGGAAYCGAGCTATCCCTCCAAGACTTGGATGGTCGATATGTCACTCGCGACATCCTGAAGGCGGAGATAGGAGCGTGGGTGTCTGAGATCATGGATCGTTTTGTCGAGCAACAAGACATGAAGGCTCATCCTCAAGCCTGGAATTGAAGGAGGAGAACACACACTTGAAAGCCTTGCGTGCGGACAAATCTAAGGTCAACGGTGGTGAAGCTCCCGCTAAGACTCTGGTTTTCRAGTACAACACCCCCGTGGCACCTAATCTCTAGACTATCAAAATAAAAAATCCCACTCCACAAGACAAAGGAAAATATGTTGAGACTCAAATTGTTCCCATTGAATAGGTGAGAAGTCAAGTTAGGAAGTATCGTAACCCTCCTAAAACTATGTCAATTGCCTCACGAATTCAATCAACCAAATTTCCTTATCATTTTGATGATGAGGATAATGACGAAGTGTCAACCAGAAGCAATGAAACTGAAGATGCTTGTGCACTTATAGAGAGGAAGAAGTTGGATCGTGAAGCTTCCTCTATGGATGCCTGAGCTATAATCCAGAGCAGGAAGGAACAAACAGAGAGCAAGGATGCAAGGAGGATCCTTGAAAAGMAGAAGGTTGAGAAGTTTAAGCAAGCTACTCATGAGAGTGAACACTCCYTAACGAGTTCCACCCTAGTTTGCATAGATCCTTCTCATCGTTCTTTCATAACACATGGTCTTTCTCATAGTTCATCAGGATAACCCATCATGCGTCCACGTAACCAGGAACCTGAGGTTCGATCCCACCGAAGTGGTTCATGCTTGAACCAAGGGTATGAGAACTCATCCAGATGCATGAGTCACGCATTGGGATGCGCGACTTGCGCATRCAGATGCGTGTGTCACGCATTGGGATGCGCGACTCGCGCATGCAAAAGCGGGACTCACGCATCTCGACAACCTGTAGTGGAGTCCAAGGAGCTGGAAAGGAATACGTGAGTCACGCATTTCTATGCATGACTCACGTATTCCTCTCTGCCTGGAATGCGTGACTCGCGCATTCTAGTGCGTAAGTCGAGGGCTTCTACGATTAGCTTTGCTCTGTTTTGGCGGTCAAGCGGTGGGACTATATAAGGCCTTCCTCTACTTTATTTCTAATTATTCACATATCAAACAGTTAGACAAGTATTGTAAAATCTCTAAACCCTCAAAACTCTTTGTTTAAGCATAGGATTTAGAGTGAAAGCTTTGCAATTGGAGCTTGTTGTACTGGTTGAAATTCATCATCAATATAATCATAGTGCAAGGGTGGGTTTTTCTCCCGGTTCTCGGGTTTCCCACAATAATTCTATCTTCTTTACTCTTTTAGTTTCTTCATATATTTGGATCTTGTTTATTGCTTGCTATCTTGGTTGTTGTTAGTTATTAGCACATGGATGTTGGTCTAGCTTGAGTTGTGTGGGTTTATCACGAACTTGTTTAGCTCGTCTTTGCCGCAACACCCAAGTCACTCTAACATCCAAACACTAGCTTAAATTGGACTTCCATCCTAATTCTAAAAAATTATATAGGTAAGTATACCAATTTTAAACCCCCCATTTTTTTGGTGAAGTTCAAATGAAATCTACCTCCTATTCTAGTTCAAGTGTGGCCAATTCTCAATATAGAATGCTTAGGAAACTACATGTTAATGTTTATTGATCATGGAACTTGAGCTTGAAATGCTGATTAGGCATGGTGGCAATTATTTAGATTCACTAGCCTCCTAGACAAGAAAATTACTCACAAGACATGAGTTCTAGAATGAAAATAATAACAAAGCAATCAACTAGTAAAGAAGCCATTCTAGAACACAAAATCAAGCTCAATAATGAATGAGTATTCTAAAATMAAGACAAGTTTCTCGTTGGATTATGGCATCATTTTGTTGGAATATCTTATGCATCAGTTAGCGAGTTACCAAGCTATCAAGTGCATGTACTGGTAGTTCTGTCAACTATGAAGCTATCAAGTATTGTTCCCTACTTTTCTGTATTTGTTAAAGTGTAAATTCAATTTAATAAAAGATGATGGAAAATTATCCTAGGAGATAGAAATGAGAATCTCTCATTCTTGTAAGTTTAGTTTTTTTTTTTTTTTTTTTTTTTTGCTAGAGAATATTATGACTCATGTCTAATAAGATTGGGCGTACAACAAATCTTAACTTAATCCTAGAATGTCACACACACATATAAGCACCATATTGAACCGGTTTAATAAAATGGTGTGAGAGTAAATATTTCTTATGCTTGGGATGTATTATGAGGAATTCCAAAACTGAGGAATTGTAAGTTGCTGTCAATTAAAACATTGGATATTCACTTGTTTAATTTCTTTAATGACAACCTATAAGAGATACTGAGAATGTCATACATTTGTACAAGAGCGAGCATTACTGAATACAGATGTTATCGTCCACTCAAATGAGTAATGGAGTAATTATTACTTGCAGATGAACTACTTTGACCGTATGATTGAGAGGATTGAACAGAAGAAGAAACCAGTCGTCTAGTAAAGCCTGGTTGTTTAGGACTTGGAAGATCGACGATGTCACTTATTATCATTGACAGCACTGCAGAAGTGCTTGGTCTGTCTCCTGCGAATTCTTGTACACATAACAGTCCCACATGGATGCACCTCATAACCTCTGGCCAAATGATTGAATCAGATATGGACGGATCAATTACAGAAGCTAAATCATCCTCGTTCCATAATTTCCATACCTACCAATCATTGAAACAAATTGTCAGAAAATTAGAAGCGCAACCAGCACACTAGAGTTGCTCTAGTTGTGACCAAATGAATTCTGTCGAATAATGAAATCTGATACGTTATTCGTATAAACTCAATAAGTATATAAGCATAGACTTACATATCCAAGAAGGGTAAGTGACTGTTCATCCAACCAAAAGCTGTTATTCTTTTTCCCAGTCATGATCTCCAGCATCAGCACACCAAAGCTGTACACATCAGATTTTTCAGAGAAGTGGCCTTCCATTGCATATTCAGGAGACATATACCCACTGCGTTTTGGACAAACAGAATATATTAACAAGTTTTGTCAACATAAATTTTGAGCAAAGTACCTAAATATGAACAGAAGAATGGATTTTAGAGCTTATTACTATGTTCCAACAACTCTTCTAGTGTTATCTTGATCCTGTTTATGGCTAAGGATACGTGCCATCCCGAAGTCTGAAATCTTAGGGATAAGATCCTCATCCAACAAAATGTTGCTTGCCTTCAGGTCTCGGTGAATGATTTTTAATCTAGAATCCCTATGAAGATAGAGTAGGCCTCTACTTATACCTTCAATGATGGTGAAACGTCTCTCCCAGTTCAGAAACTTTCGTTTCTCAGGATCTGAATATCATTACAGAAAGTAAAAGGTGTTTCAATATACATACCAATCCTGGTGTTAGCATACAAATAAATTCCGTTTTTTTATGTTCACATACCAAACAGAAAAAAATCCAAGCTCTTGTTAGGCATGAACTCATAAATCAGCATTTTTTCGTTATTTTGTACACAGCAACCAAGAAGTTTTACAAGATTTCTGTGCTGAAGTTTGGATATGACAAGTACTTCATTCATGAACTCTTCTAAGCCTTGTCCAGAAACAGCAGAAAGTCTTTTAACTGCTATTTGTCCTCCATTTCCCAAGTTCCCCTAAAATGTAGGATTAACAATTTCAAGTAAAACATTTGAACTTTCTTTGATTATAACAAATAAGAGTTTTAACAACCTACAGAACTAGGATACCTTATAGACTGGTCCAAAACCACCCTGTCCAAGTTTGTTACTATCGTGGAAGTCGTTGGTTGCAATCACAAGCTTTTTGAATTCAAACAATGGTAAGTCTTCAAATTGAACTTGGTCCCCATTGTCATCATGCTTCAAATTCTCCAGCCCATCTTTCTTCCTTCGAACTGTTTGATGTTTTAAAAGATACATTATTATTGAGTTTCTTCCAAGAATTCATAATCTAAACTTTCTTCTCTGTTACAAAAGCTGATCATTTGTAAGCTATAACATTCAAGAAGCATTTGATTATCTCATTGTTAGAAACATGTTTCGAAATTTGTAAACCCTCTAAAGTTGAATCATGTCCCCATTAATGTAACAATGGGAAATTCTTCCTAGATATAACCAGTCCAAGCTCATAATATAGTCAGTCATACATTATCAATTATTGAGAACAGTCCCTTATTCTTTTAATTTTGGTGTGCAAAAAAATAAATAAAAATGAACCCTGCAATTAAAGAGTTACCTGTTCTTGGACTCATYCCTCTCCACAAAATGTATAACAAAGCAGCAACTCCTATAGTGCCTATGATAACTGCCACTATAATAACTTTTTTCATACTCTTCGTACCTACAAGACAGTATATAAAATTCACATTCAGAAAAAAGTCTGCAAAGCAATTTTGGTTATGCTGTGAAGAAAACGAGTTATATGTATCATCTGCATACAGCATACATAAATAAAAGAAAAGAAACAGACAAGGCTAATGTACCTAGTTCTGAATGAGGAAGGCGAAGGAAAAGATCCAGCCCACCACTAGAAAATTCTTGAATATCAATCAATGGTTTACTCCAATACATACATCCGGCACCAGAATCATAAGCATAAGCCAAACAAGAACAATTCTCTAAGCATTGCCTTCTGCAGTCAACCTGATTTACTCCAATTGACCAATCTGTGTGGTCTGGCACCTTAATATGCCTTAATGTTAAAAACCCATCTTGTTTGCTGCCAACAGTACCACATTGCAATGATCCTTTCCTAACACACCCATTAGACCAGTTTCCTTTTCTCCATTCCTCTAGATTCTTTGGCACGAACCCTTTCAAACATTTGCAAACAGGTGACCTTAGAGGATTACAAGTTCCAAAAGGTCCACAATAACCATACAAATCACAATCTGTTGCAGGGGTCAGCCATATGGACTGCCATTTTATTCCGTCCCACCATATCTCACTAACTGATCCATCGTAGCTGAAAGTATAATGGGAAAAGGCCAGAGTACTTGCACCGGTGTAGACCAAGTCAATCGTCCCATCTTTGTCATTTTGGCGAATATAGGTGTTTGCATAGTTAGTATCTTCATCGTAGTACAGCAATCCTAGAAATATATTACCATTCCAAGGGCCAGTACGCCAATGTGGACGATCACCGTCCCAAACAATAATTTGGGGATGAGTGAAAGAGTCGGTTCCTACTGAAAATCTCCCATATGACGGATCAGAATGGCTTCTCCAAGGTTGCAAAGCATGTTTCATATTAGAATTTCTAATGGTCAGCTTTGTGTTTGGCATGATTGCATCTGTGGGGTGATCAAAGCTTTGCCATATGAAAGTTCCATCAGTGCTAGTAGAATTCCTAGAACTATAACTTAACACAAGATTCCCATAATCTGATAGTTGTGCTGATACTGAAGTATTAACCTGGGAGATAACCGACACATTTGATGACCAAAGGATGTCATTTCTGCCATTCAAGACTTGCAGATTTCCATCTGCTGATACTTTCAATACGCCTGAGGAATCAGTAACTGGGTTGTTCCGATTTGCCACCCAGATAACATCTTTTGTCGGTACCTTATTAAACCAAATTCCAGCATATCTGTTGGTGCTATTTAAAGGGCTGAAGAATCCCAACATGAAATTCCCATTGTTTGAGACTATAAAATTCGGATCATGTAGAAAGTCTGATGATGTAATCCTGTCTATTGCTATGCTAAAAGTACAGAAACAGAAGCAGCAGCATAAAACAAACAGCAAATGTGATAAACTCATTTAGCTCAGCCCAGCTTGATGTGCTCCCTGTCAAATGAAACCCGACATTGCAAATCAATTTGCAGAAGTAACATATAAATAGCACACCAAAATTAAAAGAATAAGGTGCTCTCACCTCTTGAGGCACAACTTTTTTGCTATCTTGGAATGTCTCAAACAGATCATATCACTTGATTGGGCATAATGTGATTATCTCCAGTGATTGTAGTACTGCAGTTGAAAGAATCACTAAGAAACCAGATGCCAAAGACAAACTCTTTAACCTGATTAATATATGCAGGGGCCATCTTTATTTGTACATAATGCTGCCACTGTTTGCCATGATTCTTGTGACTCAGCTGCGAGTTTGCACCAAAAATATAATTAAATCATGTAAATAATAATGTCAAACTTGATATCACATTCTTGAATCAAATCAAATCAACTAAACATTAACAGGGGCTGAATTTTACCAAAAAAAAAAAAAAAAACTGAACTCATTTGACTGATATTGAGACGTGACTCATTCTAACCAACACTGATTTAAGCTCAACTCTCTCAAATTAATCTTCCCAAAAAAAACAGAAGACAAATATGTGTAATTTCTTATCAAAATTATGACCAATATCACTAAAAATTACCAAACGTGGGAAAAAAAATGAAAGCAGCCCTTGGTGGCCAAGGGAGAAATGCAGGTGTTACAAATTAATGATTAGCCGCCTCCAAAGAAAAATAAAACAAATTTATTACTATTATTAGTAGCTCAGCAACAGTAATGAGGTCATAATTTGGTTACTCTCTTATTAGTATCTAAATAAATGCAGTAGTTAGAGATCAAGTTGTAATATTTTTGATAATGATGTAGTATTTAAATGTAAAAACTGTTGTAGTCTAGTGTGTCACATGTTTGGATGGATGAGCACAAGGATTAGAGTAAATTCATGTTTGGTTTGCTATAAATATATATATATATATATATATATATATATATATATATATATATATATATAATTCATTTTAAGGATGCTTCTCATTTGATCCTAAATCTATCTATATATATATATATATATGGCTAAATTCGTTGCATTTGTAATCTGTTACGCCTTTAACTACACCCAGTATGGCAGTATCCTTGGGTTAGCGGGTAAACGGTGCACCGCCATCCAGTAGCCTAGTGATCGACGAAATTTGCACGTTGATGATAATTTGAAGCGTCCCTGTTTATAGTAACGCTATAAACTTCTCACGAGGGCCAATATATCCTACATCGGCCCATCGGGGTAGGGGCCTAGGATTTGTGGAGAATATTTGGTTGTGACTTGTATTAATCAACGCATACAATTACTAGATGGTGTCATTCGGCCAAGTATGACGGAGCTTTTGGGTATACCGCTGAAGCATGTGGTTTGACCTCGATACCACGCTAGTATCGTAGTCTTTACTGTGATATACCAAGTGTTTTGGTGTTTGAYGCTATAGTTTGGCAGGTTTCTTTGTCATATGGATATATTTGATATATATATCTTTTGGCTTTCTTGTTTGTCAATCTTCGTATCTTCCTTTATACTCCTTTATACTCCGTATATTTTTTGTACTCCCTATAAATAGTTGGTTAGAGTTAATTATTCTTAAGCCATTCAAGCTGCATTAGAGAGGAAAACACATTGAGAGTATTAGAGAGTGAATTCTTGAGAGAATTACCGGTCTCTCAATTGTATTCCATTTGAATCTCCATAGTAAACATATTCGTACCGGCTAGGAGGACATAGCTATCGCATTGATAGTGAACCTCGTTAAATCTTTGTGTGTTATTTGTATTATCATATTTGTTTGTTTTTGTAGTTTGTTCAATTTTGGCGCTTTCGTCACAACAGCATTAGTGAAAGATCACAACTTTTAAATTATACTCCCTCCATTTTTTTAGTTGTTTCACTTTCATTTTGGGATGTTTCCAACTAGCATTCACATATTTATTATTCCATCCAACTTACTCATCTATTTAATCTAATTCAATCAACTTATCAACACCGTTTCAAATGCATATGGAACATCTAATAAAAAAAATGGAGGGAGTAGTGAACACTAATTTAGGGGTCGTGCAATGCACCACGTATTTACTAAATGTATCTATTAAAACTTAAAAAATAGTGAAATAAATTTGTAATTTAACATTTGTCCGATAAGTTTGTACTGTATAAAAAAATAATARTTCTCGATCTATGCAATGTATGAAATAAACAAAATTTATATTTAAGTACTCTAAGGATTATGATATAAAATTACAATATAATTATGTGTCTCGAATTTTTTGTATGTTATTAGTGAATAATATAGAATAAAAAAGTTAAGAAGAGTGGTATATACATGGTTACCATGTAAGCGTAAATATTGAACTTAAATTGCATGTAAAAGAGTCGAAATACTAGAATTCTACACTCCATCCGTTATATGAAATACATGTCATTGGGGAAACTGTCACTATTTACAATCAATGAGAATCCTTTAAATTCTTATGAATATATASGATAAAATATAATCAATTGAGGTTTTATATGATTCATCTCAATTAATTATTCAATAATACTCCCTCCGTATTTAATTTTAGATGTTCCATACCCATTTGGCATGGCGTTTAACAGTTGATTGAGATAGATTAAATAGTTAAGTAAGTTAGATAAAGTAGTTGAGTAAGTTAGGTAAACGAGTAAATGTGTGAAAGAAAWTTTTTGGAAAAAAGTAATTTTGGGTAAACTAATGAAGGTTGAATAGTAATTAATTAATGTTAAGAATAAATAAAATAGGTAAAAATAAAAAAAATTATAGATTGGTTTGGAACAATTATTTGTAAACATCCCAAAATGAAACGGGATCAATTAAAAAAAACGAAGAGAGTATCTGATTTTTCTAAATTTTACTAATACAAGGTAAGAAATGCACGCGTATGYGTACTTGTAGAACAATGGTTACTTTCTATGTTATTTTTCTATTTTATTTGTTTTTTCGTTAAATTTAAATTTAATTTCCTACTATATTTTAAGTTAAGATTTCGAGTTCATTTTTTTATTATTTGATTAATAATTAAGGGTTTTTGTTTTAACAAAACTAGATTATTAATATAAAATGTATATTTTATTTTTTAGTTTTTTTATTTAAATAAGGTTTATTTTATTTTAATTTCTTATTTTTCTATCATACATAATATGAACTCATATTGATCATAAATTTATTTTTTAATCTGATCATATTTCTTATTTTTATTTTTAATAATATTTTTTTTACGAAGTTCTTTTTTAGCTAAGATACATACATTTTATTTTTATTGGCTTTAGAATTAAATAAAGTTTTTAAGAGATACATAACCTTTTTTCTATTTTGATTCTTTAAGATAAATGTTTTAATGTTGGAAATTATCAGGAATAATCCCACCTTTGGGTGCGTCCAAAAATAACCGACCTTTGGATTATCTTAGAATAATCCGACCTTTGGGCTTATCTTCCAAAAATAACCGGATGACTTGCACCTGAACAACCGGTTGAAATAGATTTAATTATTTGTTTCCTTTTTTTCTACTGAAAGCCTACTAATCGAAATCTCCTCCTCTGGTTCTTCTCTCTCATCTTTCTCACTCTCTCACTCTCTTGCTTCACCACCAAATACCATGACCACCACCAAACAATCGAAATCTGGATATGAATTGAAATCGAAAAAAAAATTGAAATCATAATCTAAATCCAAGAAACAAAATCAAAATCTGGAACACGAATTGTTGAGTTTGTGCATTGTTGTGTGGTTGTTGTGGTGGTGGTGCAAAAGTGTGAAAGTGGAGGGTTTTTTGCGAATTGTTGGTTTGTTGTGATGGTGCATCGTTGCGAAGGTGGGTGGTGGTGGTGCGAAAGTGTGGGCACGAATGTGGGTGTGGGTGGTCAAAAGTGAGGGCGCGAATGTGGGTTTTGTGTGCGAAGAAGGTGGGCAGTGGTGGTTGAAAGTGAGGGTGGTGGTGCGAAAGTGAGGGCGCGAATGTGGTTTTGTGGTGCGAAGAAGGTGGCAGTGGTGGTGTGAAGAGTGAGGTGGTGGGATGGTCGGTGTGGCAGCTCAACTGGTAGGTGGGTTGTGGCGGTGGAGGCTCAGGTGGCAGGTGGGTTGTACGTGCGGTGCAGTGGTGGTGTGTGGTGGGTGAGGGTGTTATTAAATTAGTTTAGTTTTAAATTTAATTACATCCAATGAAAACGTGACACGTGGCAAATTAACTTAAACAAAAGGTCACCAACCGGTTACAATTGCATTGGGTGCATTTTTGGAAGACTGACCATAAAGGTTGGATTATTCAGAGATAATCCAAAGGTTGGTTTATTTTTGGAAGACCCATAAAAGGTGGGATTATACCTGTTAATTTTTCCTTTAATGTTTTATGTTCCTATAATTTATTTTATTTTTAAGAGTTAAGATTTCTACTATATCTATTTATTTAGATAAGATGGATTTCCGAGATAGAGAGAGAGGATGAGAAGGAAGCATGGAAGCAGTGGGGTTGCACTGGCGGTGCGTCGGGTTGTAACGGTAGTTTCAGTCGATTGGGGTTGAAGTTGTGGTTTGGGTTGCAGTTATGGTTTCGAGAGAGCGATAGAGAGGAGAAAGCATGGAGGCGAGCAGGCGCAGTGGTTGAAGATGGTTGTGCGATGATGAGTATCGAAAATGGTTGAAATTGAGGAGGGCAACAAGGCAACAACGACAATGGTTTGACTGGAAGAGGATGTCAAAGACGATGTGAGCGGGCAACAAGGGTGTTAGTAGATTGGGTGCACATAAGGGAGTCACAAGTGAAAGAAAACGATCAAAATGACGTGTTTAGCAGATCATTGGTAAAATGACTCAACAAAAGAAGATGGGATACAAACCTTGAATTTTCACATGAATTAGTCATGGTGTGATTAATATCAGAAGACCCACAAAAGGTGGGATTTTTAGATTTCATTTTTTCTATTTTAAATAGTGTCTAATTTATCGGTTTAATTAAAATAAGTTTACATGCTTTTAAATTTCAAATTTGTCTAATACAAACATCATAAAAAAGTTTAGATGCGTCAAAAGCTTGGAAGCACAGACACTTCATCAATGGTTGCGTTTCCCGTGGCGGACATGTGTCGAACACAAACACTCTTCGAATACACGTAAATTGGTGTCCGACACACAAATAGAAGTTATCCAATGTTTTATTATATTTTTGACACACGGACACAGATAATAAACGTGTCGGACACGTGTCAGACACATTTTCAACAATAAGACTTGTTTTCTTCAACCTTAAACTAAAACTCTAACATCCATTATATCCTTATTCCCCCAAAAATGCAAACTAAATTAATCCAAACTAATACAACTCCTCTTTTCTCTCTTCTTTTATGTCGCTCTTGTTGTAGCCCTTAGCTCACTTCATAGTATCACTTGTAGATCGTGAGGTAAGTAGGCGTCTTCTCTCTGCTACTCAAGCTGGCACTCACCTAACATAAATGCTCTATTCACCTCCAAACACGTCTGGGCACTTGCACAAAGGAGAATAATTCTTATACGATTATCTTCTATCCGATGCTTAAGTAAATATGTGTATTAGAGGGGTTAATTAAGCAAGCAAAGATTTAGAGATTAACCATATAATTAGGGTGGTTCTCAATGATTACATATGATTGTCACATTCCCCCATGAGGGGTACTTATAAAGCTTTGTGGTGAGTACTTGGCCAATCTTATTGTGCCAAGTGTCACGAACCCATGTCATCTTAGGGAATTTTCYCATCCCATGTAGGGTTTAGATCGATTCGTCTTTATTAGACTTGCCATTATAGGTACTATCCATTAATGACACGCGACTTTCTAGCCCTTAGGCGTATAAAAGGCACGTGCCCTTAGGGCATCTCCCATAGAGTGTACGTGCCTAGTCATTTGGGGYTTGCACACATCAGCTCTTAGAACTCATTTTTTCTGCCACCCCTCCCGCTCTCCTTGTCGATTCGCCGGTCGCCGCATCACTTCACTTATTTGTTTGGTTTATTTGATTTTGTTTCACTTAAATTTAAATATTTTTATCGCGTATATTTTATCTTATTTCAATTTTTATATGAGAGCGATATAGTGTTGGATTACCTACATGAAATACAAACATGTGAAATTATCTTCAATTTGATAAATTTATTATATTACTATTCCCGTGTCCTCATGTCAGTCATTTTTAAGTTGACGTTTTTCCGTATTCGTGTCTTGTTCGTGTTTGTACCAATATCAATTTTGGTGCGACCTAAGTCAAAAGTACATGACTAAATGATGAAATACGAAGTAAAAGTTTCGTGCGTTCGGACCATACCAAAGTGCAAATTGAAAATCTATTGTTTGGTTGCACTTAGGTTTGGACCTGTATCGTYGGTCTAGTCTGATCTAACAAAAATTCTTTTTTAAACCGAATATGTTTTCCCATATAAATAACATGTATGTTACTGAGTTATTTATCCCTACCTACACTTCATTGCTTCTGACATTTCCTTTTCTATTTGTATCCACCTTATTTGTATACTTTCATCACAAATTACTTGAGTCATTGAWTGTTTCAAATTACTTAATTACTTAATCGATTTCATAAAAATCCCGTCAATTGTATTTTTTTTAACTATTCACAAGTGAAGAAAATATTGTAAATAATTATTAATTTATAAGAGTAAACATTGTCTTGTCAAGTCTTGTTTGATTTGTGTTAATGCTAGATTATTAATATTCAATTGTTACACTTTTACAATTCTGTAACTAAAGGTATAAACGATATAAAACATGCAGACATGCAGTGAGAAGCATATGAATAGTAATTGGCAGAATATTCATGGAACGGAAGGAGTACAATATTTATCTTTTATGTTGAGGATAAACAATTCAAGTCTCACATG
This sequence comes from Bassia scoparia, assembly GCA_008642245.1. Lineage (NCBI taxonomy): Eukaryota > Viridiplantae > Streptophyta > Magnoliopsida > Caryophyllales > Amaranthaceae > Bassia > Bassia scoparia. Next base: position 12,857 of record SNQN01007194.1, on the reverse strand, counting down.
GAAGAAATAGGGAGTTGAAGAGCTCCTTCTAATGGTTAGTTCATCACAATAGCATGATGCCTTTTGGATGTGTCAAAAAACAAATCCATTAGGGCTGGGTCGGCCCAAAGCGAACAAGATCATACTAATGTGTGCGTGAACGTTTGACGATGGCCCAACAAGTGTTTTCAGAGTCGGGAGCCAAGCAACATGGTTCAGTTCCGGGTAGGGGTGGCTATCGTGGTGTGAGAGTTCCCTATTTGCCATCGTGATTTGGTGATCTGGTGGTCCTTCTATTGAAAGTTTGGTGGTGAAAGATGATTGTCACCCTAGTAACAGGGGTGAGTTTGAGTTTGGTTAGACCGGGGCTCGAGGGGAGACCATGAGTATGTGGTCCTTRGTTTGAGGGGAGGATTGTTGAGGATAAACAATCCAAGTCTCACGTGGAAGAAATAAGGAGTTGAGGAGCTCCTTATTATGGTTAGTTCACCACATTAATATGAGGCCTTTTGAGATGTGTCCAGAAACAAATCCGTGAGAATTTGGCAAGTCTAAAACGGACAATATCATACTAGTGTGTGCATGCACGTTTGACGACGGCGGCCTAATATTTTAAATAGTTGGACTCCATTAAATATTTAATATCATACTCCATTAAATTACTTTCATGAGATATCTTAAGTCATATGTCTTGTTATTTATTTGGTTTCTCCTAAGAAGTAATTTCTATTATGACTTTCAATAATGATTTAACATTTTCCTTTATGAAAAAAAGGATTCTTTGAGGATAAATACCTAGGTTTGGAAATTTTTTGAAAATAAATACCTAGTTTYAGATTTATTTTACTTTAGTACCTAGGTTTGAAATTTCTTTTGTTAATCGGTACCTAGTGCTCTATTTCCGTCCAAAAATTAACATGTTTTGATGAAAATGACTGTTTACCCCTGCATTTTGTTTTTTTTCCCTCCTTCTTTTTCTGCCACTCTCCCCCGCTTTTTGTTTTTTTTTCTTCTACTCTGCTCAATCTCACCCCTCCTGCTTCTTCTCTCTCCTAAAACCCAATCAATCAAATGGGTGTGCAGCCTCTAAGCTAGACAATGAGACACAGTCCGCCATTGCAGGAGCGCGGCCCTTCATAAAGACCTCGTCTTCGCCCGCCCACCACCTCGCCGCTGCCCACGCCGACTACTGCTGCTCCCTCTCTGCCACACCGACGTCGCCTCTCCAAACTCACCCCGGCGAACCCCTCCTCATATCTCCCTCCACCCCTCCGTCCTCCTCCACCACCACACCACAACCACCCCAACAACATCCCCAAATCACCCTTCTTCTCTCTCTAATACCCATGCTACCCCTCCCCCATCAAACCACCCTCACCTCAACCCCAAACCCCTCCCCTTCGTCGTTTCACCCACCATCGCTAGACTCTTAGATGCCCCCATACTTCTTGCTGGGAACAACGTCAAGTCCAACAGCTTCAATAACACCATCTCGAACCCTACCACCATTCCCACATTACCGCCCGCAACTACTCACCTCTATCACTCGTCGCGACACAATCCGACCAACTACCAATGTCGCCACCACAAGTGGGTCAAAAATGATCCAAAATTTCTTCATTAAGTCTTATTGGAATTTAATGTTACTAGCCAGAGAGTGATGGAACAAGAGGATGAAATTTAAGATAGGAGGAAATTGAAGAGAGAGAAGGCTAAAATGGAGAATTAAAGAGAAGAAWGAGGAAATAGGTAAGAATGCGTGAAAGAAGAGGGAAGAAAAAGAAAAAAGAAAGCAAAAAGGCAGGTGGGCCTCACCACATAACGGCTCCATCAAAAATAAGCCCAGAAAACACACCTAGGTACCGATTAACAAAAGAAATTTCAAACCTAGGTATTTCAGTAAAATAAATCTGAAACTAGGTATTTATTTTTWAAATTTTTCCAAACCTAGGTATTTATCTTAAAAAAAATCTTAAAATAAACTTGAAAATACTTATTATTTCATAGAATAACTAACTATATATAGTCATTTAGATTCTTGTTTGATTTGTATTAATAAGGAAAATTAATATCCAAATGTTATATTTTATACAAATATGTAACTAAAGCTATAAAAGATATAAAACATACATTAGGAAGCATATCAATAGTAATTGACATATATACATTATGAAACAAGATGTATTAAAGAAATTATTTGAACTTATGTAAAGTGATCGAAACTCAATTGTTCACCTTATGAGCGTGTGAACAAATGAAGTGAGGCAAAGAAAGGGGTAAAACAAACATACCGCAATACAATGAACAACAACGTAGTCGATCCAAGCATAGCTGGAAACAATGGGAACGCGCGGTGGACGCCAAATGCCCGATGCTGGATATTCCAAACCATCAACAGAAGAACTAAACAACTTATGATTATAGAGAACAATAATATTCAGCTAGTTAATGTGTAATAACTAAACAAACAACATAAAATTATAGAACACAATAATCAATCGTCTTTCTAACTAGTACTTCGAGACTTCCAGTTCATGACTTGAAGAGTAAACGCTGTACTATCTAGTCCAATGGTCATGAATTGTTTGTTTTTGGCTGAATTATTCTGTTTGAAAATTCAACCTAACGTGTCCATAAAGTCATAACTGCCAACTCAACTTGAGACAAAATAATTACTACATGTGAGATTATGGCACTCTTCACTTTGTAATTTTGAGTGTATTTATTTTTACATACAGATATAAACATTGTCATGTGAGATCTAATTTGATTCGTCTCGACGAGTACTTTTTAAATATATTATTTTTCTAATTTTTTCTTATGTACTTTCTCTTTTCTCTTTCGTTTGTCCTGTTTTTAAAAATTTAATTCCTAAATATTTGTATTGTTGGGATTCTTTTCTATTTTAAACTCCAACTTTATCCATCTTTTCCTTGGTAAATTGAACCATATT
>SNQN01007193.1:21295-34598 GCA_008642245.1 Bassia scoparia | reverse complement strand
TTTATCCTTATCGGATTGCTGACTCATCTATCAAATATCTTAAGTCATATCGTTCAATTGATTATTTATATGTGACCTTATAGGATTAATTATATTAGTTGTGGCCCAATCAATATTGACCCACTAATTATATTTTTTCTCTAGCAAGCAAATATAATTACTAATAATAATTAGGAAAAWTTGTTGAAAACTACCTACTTTTTTGCAAACTTTAGAAATAACTACCCACTATTTTTTTATTAAAAATAACTACCCACTTTTTGGCAAAAATTTGTAAAACACTACCTATTTTGGTTTTCAGACCAATTTTCAGGTTTTTCGACCAGTTTTCCGGTTTCCCTCTTTATTTCTTCTTCCATAATTATACATTAGATTTCCAGATTTTTCATWTCACCTCCTTATTTTTCAGAAACGTTTTGCCTTCTCTTWTACCATAATCTATTGCAATCAATATAGAAGAACATTAGATTTAGAGGTGRTGCATTGCATTGGTATTTCAYCCYAAAATCACATCTAGCTTCTTCTTCCATAATTATACATTAGATTTCCAGATTTTTGAGACCACCTCCCTCTTTCATAATCTTCCCCTGCTCTCCTTTTTCACACCTAATCCTCTGCGTCCAACACCCCCACCAACACCCCCACGGCCACCTTCGCTCCTCCTCTCATTCAAACCACCACCACCACAATAATCCAATCTTAAGCAAGAGCAATTGGAATAGCAATCAAACTTCAGAAATTCGAGCCTTTCGCCATCTTCGCTATCAGGCGAACGAACACTCATGGCAATTGTTGGTTTTCTGAAACGGATCTTCGATAGCAATTGTTGAAACACCCCCATCTCTGTATTTTTTTGAAATTGTTGGGTTTTTTGCAATTGATTTAAAGAATATGAAGAAGGAAACAATTCATGACTGAAATTATTTTTACTGATTTTTTGTGTGAATTTTCGGTTTTTTATGTGTGATTTTGTTGATTTTGATCTTGTTTATGCTTATTGTGATTTTGGGGTTTCTAATTTTTTTATATTTTTTTTGCAATTGGGGTTTTTCTTCAATTTTTATCTTCAATGATTTATTGTTTTTTTTCTGCAATTTGAGGGTTGGCGTAATGTGGTGGGTGAGGCTTGGGTGGTAATGGAGGTGTGGCGGATTGCGGTAATGGAGGTGGGTGGGGCTTGTGGTAATGAGGTGGTGGCGGTATGGAGGTGGGTGGGCTTGGTGAATGGAGGTGGTGGCAAGTAGGGGTGTGGCTATAAAGGAGGAGAGTGGGAGAGAAAGGAAGAAAGTGAAGAAGAGTGCGTGGGACACACATGTCAAAAATGGTTTTCATTTGGCCTGAAAACCAAAATAGCGTAGTGTTTTACATTTTTGCCAAAAAGTGGGTAATTATTTTTAATAAAAAATAGTGGGTGGTTATTTCTAAAGTTTGCAAAAAGTAGGTAGTTTTCAGCAAATTTTCCTAATAATTAACTTAATTATCTTTATAAATATCTTATTTATATATTTAGTAATTGCACAACTGACTGAGACACAATTCCTTCATGGCCAATAGTAGGCATGATTCTCGCAGCATATGGAATCGTTCAAAATTATCAGTTTCCATCAGTCTGGTGATGAACATATTAATGCTTAACTACTTAAATCTTCTATTGGGTGTTTTTCGTAACAACTGACTGTTTGTATTGTTCTTCTTTGCAACAGCTCTGGCGAATTATAGCGTTTTGCATCACAAGGATATTATTCTTCTCTTTGTCTGATTCCACACGAGGACTAATCAATTGTATGTCATACGTGATGTATATGTTTCATTATAACTTGCCACGACACAATAGGTATACTACTCACCTCTAATAACGATTAACAAATAGTGGGATCTAATTTACCATTAGACTTTAATTTTTTGAATGTCCATTAAAAGTGGTTGTAAAATGTAACATATCTATTGTGTTTGATATGGCTTCCTAACTTAGGAAGAATGCACAGTAATGAGCTTGATTGCACTCTACTCTAGTCATTTGAGCTTGTATTGGCAGTCGACAAACACAGGGCGGCCGACACCAGGGCGCCATTTGATCAACCTTCCTGGTAAGCCTTGGAACTCCCGAACTCTAAGGCAGGGAGAAAGGAGATAAAGATGAGGAAACTGAGTTAACTCCACATTCAATTTGCAAGTGTTGCTAAGTGCTAACGAAGATAAATACATGCCAAAGTGTTGGTTCTTAGTTTTGAATGATGACAACCATTACGGAAACAGGATGATTAAAGTATGAATGCAGCGGTTCGGGAACCAGCTAGTTGGATACTTGTTTCCTTAGACAAGTTAATATTTAATGTGAATGCTTTGAAACTAACTTGTTTGTTACAAGGGACAATTGATTACATAAAACTCAGCTCATTCATGGTGCAGAACTATACGAGCTGTTTCCTTGACTGTTATGCTGAAAACAGTCATATTCTTTTGTTGCATGTTAACATTGTTATATGTGCAGTAATAGATCGATTCCAAGACTTGAAGTGTGAATCTTTCGAAGACATTCGAAGAAGAAAGCTATGTTCAAAGATTGAAGTAGTTGAAGGAAAGACTCAAGTTCTTGAAGATTACATGAAGATTTGAAGAATTGTATTTAGAGTTTAAATTAAGGATTTTCATGTAATATGCTCTGTAGTATGATTAAATGGAAATGAACTAAGTGGTTTAAGTGTTTTTGAGTATGTTGTGAATTCTGGTACAAGGCTTGGAACAGAATTCATACACACTCAAGGAACCAAGCTGGGAACCAGCTGAGTTCCTGAATGGAATGTTGGCTGCGTTTGAAAAAGGTTTTTCTAAAATATTTTAAGGATATTTTGAAAGATTATTTGCAGCTGGAATTATAGATGGAATGTGTATATTCCTTAAAACTTAGTATATATCTTGTTCGATCAAATCTTAAGATAAAGACGAACAATAATATACTTTCCATAAAACTAATCTTGCCTTGTTTGGCAAGAATAGATTTATTGAACTAGGGTTAAGTCAATAAACATATAATATACGTCTATACTTCCATATTCCATAACTCTCTCCACGGATTAAAAAGAGAAAATACTTTGAGAGAAAACAAGAAAGCACAAGTCCATTATCATTGAGTCATACACGAGCATAAGTCGAGCTTAAAACATTCTCTTACTTAGCTTTTAAAGTAGTTCATAAGAGAGAAAGATTGTTCTTGTAAAGGCATTCCCAGAGGGTTGAAAGCCTGGAGAGTGTTTGTGAGTTCAAACACAAAGTTGGACTTACGAGTGTGAGTCGAGTGCACATTCAGAGTTGAGTGTGGGTGTGCTGGTTCCCGGATAGGGAAACAGTAGAGTGAGCAAGTTCTTTGTTTTCAGATTGATAATAAAAGAGCTTAGGGTAGGAGGACGTAGCCCAGAGTTGGTGAACTCGTTAATACTGTGTATTCTTTATTGTTTTATTTACATTCCGCTGCGTATAGAACCAACCCAACTGGTTTCTACTATAAGGTCAAAAAGCAAAAAAGAAAATTGTCTAATCAATCATACTCAATTCACCCCCCCCCCCCTTGAGTATTTCAGAACCTTCAACAAAGGGTGTTTATTTTGGTTTCGTTAACTCACTGATGCAACATTGGTTGGGTGTTTGAGTCACAACATGTTATAATAGGTTATTAATTCATTGGTTCAATATTTTGTGGTTTTTGTATGTTCTGCAGTGTGTTAGAGTTGGTTTAGGTGGAGTTGGTGAGTTGTGAGTGTTTTATATTGGTTTTTATTTTACTTTAACTTTGTGTAGTTAAATTTATCAAGTCATTGATTTACAATTGAAGGGTTTGGATTGTCCCAAATCCACCAATCTAGAGAATACAACTTTAGAGGATCTTGACCGCGTTCTGACGTATATATTGTAGCGCTATTCAATTTCTGTAGTTACATTTACATAACATGATAAATTGATAACATGTTTTGTATACATATGAATTCCGATTTTTCGTTGAAAATTAATGCCTTGTTCTCATCAACTTATTTCAATAAGTTTCAGTAAAATAAGTTCAATTCATAGTAATAAGTTCAATGCTAAAGAAAGTTGTTAATGTTTCAGTAAAAATAAGTTCATCACAATACTATAAATTCAGTTCAGTAAAATAAGTTCAATTTAGTAGAAATAAGTTCAGTTCAACAAATTTCAGTGACGAAAACATGCACTAAAATATAATTTATTTCCCGATTTTAAGAATATTTAAAATATTTCACCTCCGCCCCTTCTATGCATGAAAAAACATTATACTGTATGTCTGTATTATTGATCAAGTATATATCGGTTATTACAAGTCCAAGGGTAAAGGCCAAAGTACAACTTTTTTGTGGACGCTTGACATAGAATTATCAATCCATTATTCTAAAATTAAAAAAAAATAAACACGACACTCCTTACCCTTACATCTCACACGGCTTACACGCGATGACGCGAAGTATATTATTGATCAATAACATAATTGGCGTCTTATAACACCAACATGTGAAATAATGATATATACTTCCTCCAATTCTTTTTATTAGTAACAAAGGTATTTTCACGTATTTTAAAGAAGAGATATAACAATGTAAACGAACAAAATTTTCAAAGTTATTTTAACACAATGAAGAATGCGATTATAGTTTCATTGTGTTAAATTTTCTTTAATTAATTTGTCCGTTTACATTGTTAAATCTTTTTCTTGAAATACGTGAAAATTCATTTGTTGCCCCAAAAAGAATCGGAAGAAGTATATATATTGAATGATAATTTTAACTTTAGAGTTTATTTACATAATTAATTAAACAATTTGATAAAAAAAATGTATTTATTGGCGACCATTAAAACAGTCTATTAAAATATCTAAATAATTTCAAGAAAGAGTACATACAGAGTACTCTCTCTGTATCGGATTATCTGCAATTATTTTTCACTCAATTCAAGGAGATGATTTAAAGGTGTAAATGAATGAATTAAACAATATAATTTTAAGCTAGATTAGTATCATGCAATCTCACTCTTGATTGTATCAAAATCATGTTGCTTAATATGTTCATTTACAATTGTCTCCTTAATAAGCGTGAAAAACAATTGTTGTAGTTAAACCGATACGAAGGGAGTATAAGCCTTAGAAAGTTAGGAGGTAGTTGATGACGACCTTATTAAATTGGTACAATCCAAGGTTTTTAAAAGAAACGAACGATGTTTTATTTTTCTTAAAGAAACGGATGAACTATATTGAATATAAGTGCATGGGGAACCGTAGATATATATATATCTAATACGTAGTGTGATGTAGGAGAATGATATTATTTTATTTTATTTTTTTGGAAAAAGGGTAAAATTTATTAAAGTACAATGTTAAACATAGTCCTAAGATTATGCTTCAAGCATTAAATTCATTTCCTAAAATGAAATAATTTAGTAGTCTAAGACAAAATTATACAACATTCAAGACAATAAATGTTTGATGTATTTTATTATCTATTTTAAGCTTCTTAAACAAAAAGGGTTAATTTAACATTTTCCTTATATTAATAGAGCCAAATAACAGTACAAATACAAGGCTACAAGCCTCAGAAGTGTAGGAGAATGGTTAATCTAAGGTTGTCACCTTCATAAATATCTATATATCTATTAATATTACTAAGCAATCTTCACCCTTTCATTTTTCCCTCTCAAGTACCTTTAATTAATATTGTATAAAAATGTAAAAAAATAATTAATGAATATATAGACTAATAAATGTGCTCTGAAAATAAAATAAAATATAAACATTTAGTAATTAATGCAAAACTATTTAAAAAACTAACTAATCACAATAAAACTTATAACTATTAAAAAATTAATCATAAGCAAAATCTACTTTTTAATATTTACATTTTAAAAAGATCAAAATTTCGATTATAATAAACTTTATGTTTGGGATCATGTATGTATTTCATTTGAAATGCATCATTTCAATTCCAGATTTTGAAATGCTTACATTGATATCCAATACTCCGTATGTTGTTTGCAAATATTAGAATTTCAAATGATGAAATTGATAATTAAAGTAATCATCTCTCTGAAAAAAAAATAATCTATAATCTTTTAACCATAAGACATTGAATACAAATAAGTAGTAAAACAATAATATCAATATGAGAAAATGGAAAAAACAAAGTTGAGGAAATTAACCTGAAAAAAATCCAGTAAAAAAATAAAAAGTAACAGCATGAGATTCTGCAGTAATGGTGGCTACAAAATACAGAGTAAAAAGGACAGAAGAGAAGTTTGATGACGATGCTGTGAGCGTGAAGGTTAGACATTGCTACATTTCAAATCTTCTATATATTTGGTGGATTTGAATTCATCCATTGGCTTAATTTTCAATGGTTATGAATTTGCTCCAAATCCAAATCCAAATTTTGTTTCATCCAAGGCATAACAATTCCTCAAATTCAGAATTTCAAATGAAATTTTGATTTCCAACGAGCATAGTAATTCATAATTCATTTGCAAACCGAGCATTTGCTCGGGACTTATCAGTAAAGCTAATAAAGTTGAGAGAAAGTGTGTAAATAATAATTATTACATAATTGACCAGTAAGAGACTATAAGAGGGTTGACAACCTTAAAGATCACTCGATCATTTCCGTACGATAAGAGTTCTCAATATCATAATATCCATTTTTTAAAAAGGTGTAAAAATACTAAAAAGTGTGTCCATGCATAAAAATATCTATCTAACTAGATTAGCCGTGTGTTGCACGATTCATATAGACTATATATTTAATTATTTTTTAATATATTTATTTAAAGGAAACATCTAATTATAGCCACTTAATATTTCATTTAATTTTTATTTTTTATTTTTGAGAAAATATAATATTTCCCCCCGAAGAAAAATGTTAATGAAAACAACTGTATAGGTGCAATTTAATTATGACTAAAACTGAGTATAAAAGAATATAAATCAGGATTTTTTTTTGTGTCGTGAAATTATTTATAAGTCACTATGGTAATGGATTTAGTTATAAATTTAAAATTTTCTTAATAAGAAGATATACATGTAATATTTATATTTTATTCTTTCAGAAAAAAAGTGTAGTGATAATTTTAAATTTCTAGTCCTAGGACATTTAAGGCTATATATCTAAAAAAAGAAAAGAAAAAATGATGTTATTTTAATTTTGGAAGGAATTTTTTTAATGAGAAGTTGACATGTGTATAGTGATGATGTAAGCGAGTTTTGTTTAGTAATAGTTATAGATACGAGGATATATAGCTTTTTTTATTTTGTTGTTTGAACTAAGTCTGTGGACATTTATCCCTCTCCTAAATGCAATTAAGTATAAGTTTTCGAATTTTCGAAACGCCTGAAACATCATATTATACCAATTAAGCATTGACGTGACATACTTTTGAATAATAACTCATGTGCCCGGCGCGCTCAAGCGCGCCGTGGTCACTTTTCGATTGTATTACTACCCTATTTCTTCAACCACATCCAGCAGATAAATGCACTTAATATACATCAGATATATCTCTACTTATACCTTCTTTTCACATAATAAGAAATTTGTTACTAAACAATATCAACAAGACCCCCTATACAACCTATATTCATCCTAATTCTCATTACTCCTAATAAACCACTCAAATAGAAAAACTCTCTTTAATCAACGTTAAACCAACATATTAAGCATCATCGAACCTAACAAATCACACCTTACTTCAAAATTCATTCATGCTTCCCCTTCTATGTTAAAGTTTTACCTTCGAAAACAATATTAAGGCCATTACTAACTACTTGGATAATAAACTAATATTTCCACATTGAGTGACAGTTTAAAGGCACACTTCAATATTTTGTCTATTCAACATGGCTTGTCATTTGCGAGTATTCAATACGATGTAAATTACGTAGGAAGAAGTCAAGGAATACTCAAATGCATATTAAAGCTATTTTAGTAAGCTAGCCATAATCTTAGGTTAATTTTCTTATTAGTTATTCAATGGGCTCATACTATCAAGCAGCGAAGAGGCACAATATTCTCATCTAACGAATCTAAATTTTTGAACTGCACATCAAGATATCAATTCATTGTCTCTCTCGTCAAAAAAAAAAAAAATCACTTGTCTCGACATTCAGGATGTGCATGTGCTCCATTGGCTTTTTCATGTCATCACTTTGCTGACTATCATTCAATGGCTTGCATACAACTTAAGCAGAGTATATGGGTGCGCCAATTCGTTGTAGCCTCTTATTCTTGTATTCAAGGTAATTTTTATCTCAATATGTGTAGCGTCCAGGCAGCTGAATTGGACACTGAGGATAAATTTCAACAACAAATTAGAGCTTGAACGAAGATTAGGATAAATAAAATTAAAAATTACACCAAATAAACATAATGCAAATAAAATGAAAGAAGACAATAGCACGCACACTAAGTGAGTTTCGATTCTTTAAAAGAAATAATGATACCAACCGTGAATCACCTAAATATATAATATGAAACACAACATGAAAATTGATATTACTCCTCATTGAGTTGAATCGAAAGTTAAAAAGGAACCAAAATGTGAAGACAATTGAAAAGGAGAAACGAAGGTTCTATACAGCATGAAAATGGCTTTCAATGAATTGTGATGAAGTCCATAAGAAGAACACATGAGATGTGTGAACAGCCAGAATTAGACAGATTAACCACACATATAGATTGCACATTTAATGAAGCGTTACAGAAAATAAAAATGTAGACCCCACTTACAGCTTAATTTCAAATCAAAATTATGGTTTTGCTTTCAGCCTTTAGCATGCAAAAGACTTATCAGAAGTATCTTACATTGGTGTATTTGAAGACTGAAGATTAAAGGCCCATAGTAAACATGAGAAAGGCTCTGAAGATTTGTGGGGAAAGGCTTGGAAACACCACAACAGCAATTGTCATGACTCGTGAGATGGGATAGGACACAAACAACAATAATTAGCAAGTTTATATATTATGTAGTTACTAACAACCCTTTAGTGGTACAGATCATTACTCTCCTTCAAAAGCAAGTTCAAATTTGAATTTTGGCTAAATTTAGATTATGAAGTCAGCATCCATATTACATATCTGACTTAGGTTAAAAAAGGAAGCGCCAAAGCTGTCAGATGCAATGGCCTAAACACAGTAAGCACGTGTAACAGTGGGACCAACAGTTCCCACACATAGAAGTCAGCCAAACCTCCTTGTCTGGTTTATACTCCCGAAAAAAAAAAACAAAAAAACAATGTCTCAAGCAATAATGGGGCGGGGGGGAAGCAAAAAATAATGAGATAGAATTCCTTGGTGAAGAAAGGCTTGACCAGACACAATATTAAGTTGGGTGCCTGGGTCTGGGCCTTACAAATTTGTGGTTATCTTTTCGGTGCTCGGGCTTTAGCTCTAAATTGATTCTTTCTGCATAGCTGGGCCTAACCCACTTCACATCAAAATGTCTGATAATTGATTATTTGCATTAATTAGACATGACATACTCAATAGTCACATATAACAATCATATCAGTTATCACTCATATTAGATGACACCTAATTGGAGGTCACTTTCAATCATAGAAAAACAGAATTTCTACTTAATTATTGTTGATTGTGTAAGCTCTAGACAAAATAGTATGAAGATTATGCACGGGGAGGAAATGTTTCTTTGTCTTACAACACATAGGCCAGTCGGCATACGCATAAACCTTAGCTTTAGTTGCAAGCCTATGCAAATGATTCAATCACCTTATAAATTTAATGAAACTAATGATCAAATTTTGATTATAAAGAGTAGCACTGCAATGATAATTCTAATCAAGTAAAGTAAGAGTGTTGTATGTGAAGAGTGAAACTACTCCCAACTGCCTCAAAGGGTTCAACAATTGATCTTTCGCTCACAGGAGACTTTTAGCTTTCGCTTGTATTCAGAGAACTCTGAAGCATAATCTGGCTCACATCTTTCAGAAGTGAGTGCACCGATCCCACATTAGCCAATCTCCTGTTTTTCTTTAATATTTCCCCGGGGAATGAAAGAGGCAGTTATCATTGAATGGTCTGAGAAGGGGCTTTGTTGTTGAAGCCAAAGCTTTCAACCATAGCTCCCTTTTCACGTTTTAGAATCGCGTCTTCAGTGAAGGTCTTCTGTAGCAGTAAATTATTAAAATCTCTTGTCATCAGATCTGCTCTGTCGAAAATTATGACACCATCTTTAAAATTGTATATATCAATACACTCAATTTTCTGTCATTAACTGAGCAAATTGAACTGCTAACTTACAATAAATTGAGGATTATAGCCTTATAGGTTTATTAGGGTATGAAAGCGAGCCCGAAGCCACCCTTATGTTTGACTTCATTTTGTGTAAAAGGTTTTTCAGCAACCGAATGTAAGATCTGATTTCAAGCAACAAAATTTCTAATTCAGCTAGGATCCCAGCTAAAATCTAATAACATCTTTTAAACCTTAAATCAATTTAAGCAAAAAAAATATATTAAAGATTGGACCTGTTTTTGACGAGTTTAGACCCAGCAATTGGAGTTGTGCTTGCTGTTTCGTCTTCCTTTCCACTTATCTTGAACACCTGCACATCATTTCACTTCAAATAATCAAAAACAACCAATTGCAATGAATTCACTCAAATTACCCAATCAAAAATTCCAACCCAAATACAACAAAATAACCTAAAATGCAAATTAATTGATCAAATTCAAAATAATGCAAAACAAATAACTATTAGAATGACCAACAAATCGAACAAGAAGGCAAAAATTTAAATCAACCAGAATCTCAATACCAGAACATATATCGAGTAATAAATCTAATAGAAACCTAGAAAGCCATAGATCTAACATGAAACAATAAATCAGCCTAAAATTAACCACAAAGCAACCATTTTAAAACGATAAAGAAAACGACCTAGATCTCGCAAACAACAGAAACCATCGATGACTGAAACTCGACAACCATCGCGCCAAACCACCGCAAACTTCAGCAGCCAGAACCTTCACGCCTCCTCACTGAAACCCCCTTCCTTCACACCTTTTCGTGCCCATAGGTCGCATGCAGGCAGCGCTACCCACGCACACGCCGCTTATCGACACCAACGAGCCAAAACAGAGCGCAACCACCCTCCTCCGGCCCATGGTCGCACGGAAGCATCATCAGTGACCAACCACGCCCTTAGCACCAACACCAATCACCACTATCCAAACTCACGCTTTCTGAACGCGAAAATGGAAGGGGAAACCGGTTGGAAAAACAGGGAGAAATTTAGGGTGGAAAGCAAGATTGAAAGAGGGAAAGAGTGTCGACAGAGCATGTTTGAGGAAGGTGATGTACAAAACCCCCGAAGAAGAAATGGCGGGCACGTTGTAGGATTTATATACTTGGGGGCAAGGGCAATTTGTCACTACACGTTCATTATGAACAGGTACCACTAGGGGCTTTTACTTTGTTAGGATTAGGTTGGATAAGCATGAGTTGACGATCTTTTGAACTATTAATGATTGACGATTGCATAATAGCATGACGTTGACATACTTGTGAACTTCCATCCTACACAATCCAAAGAAGATTATTGTCCTCAAGTAGCAAGTAGTTCATGAATAATGACCATTTTCCTCTTTCACGAGGAAAAATGACGCAGCTATTTTCAAACGCCTTAATAGAAAATACTACACAAATCATGAACCGCTATTTTCTACACTATAAATGACCTATAACACAACTAACAAATTAGTACATGACACTAGCAAATACAACTTACAAAAACTAACTTCAGATATCGTTAAAAATGGCTAATAACGTTCAAGCTCAATATCGAAGGTGCGGCTCAAGAATCCTGCAAACCATCAACGCGCCACGGCGCTAGTGTGGTCTATACTGCGCCGGTTCGACCAGCCTCATGTATTCAAGAGGCTGATCCAACCTGCGCTATGATTTCGGGGTCAGTGAGGTTGGGTCAGTTCGCCAAGTCTTTTTGGGTCGGGTTTGCCAGGGAAAACTAGCTAGAAAAAGCTCGAAAAAATTAGACGATGAGCATCATACGAGTGTGTACCTGTTATAGACGGGACCATAAGCTTGTCAACTTTCAGTAACCACCTCAGTTCACGAGGTGATCGAGAATGAGATGGAATGGGTACGGATCGAAAAGACGTTAGTGATCGAGTCGTACACTGTGGACGTACCCGTGATAGTAACGAGGAGGATACGTGCTTCTTTGCTAACACTATAATTGAGTCAATCTTAAGAATTTGGCTGTGTGGTGGAGAAGATGGTGTCAAATGGAACACATGATCAAGAAAATGAAAAATTCTCCTACTTGGCAAAATAGATTTAGCAAGCTAAGTTATTATTATTGTAATTTTGTTGTTAAATAATTCCCGTTTCTTATATCATAATAATCTTTTTGATGTAATGCGTTGTTGACACATAGATCTCAAAGCTAAGTTGATTGTCACTTGATAAATGTTCAGTGGTATGCCATTACTTTTTATTTTTCTCAATGGTAGGCATTAAATTTTTTTAATTAAAAAATAGACCCACTTTATAAAATATTCTGATTGGTAAGATACCTAACATTAACCCAAGTGGTCTTGGCAGGGTGGTTGCTCAACTTGTCTCTTAACCAAAAGGTCAGGAGTTCAAATCATGGCCCTTGGGATTGAAAAGAGATCCTTGATAAACCCTTTACGACTCTTAAGTGGAGCACCCGAGGCGAGGGGATTAGTCACTGTTATCGGCGGTGGATACCCTTGTTCACCAAAAAAATAAGCTACCCAACATTAGCAAATTATAAAAACATTGAATTTGTGATCATTTGCAAATGATGTTGTGTTTAGTAATGCCAAAATATTTTATTTTGAAGGTAAAATTAATTCATTTTTAAAAATCATATGATATATGCATAAAGTATTGAGTTTAAACAAGCACATACAACTTAAATCGCATAAACACTTCTTTTCTACACTATAATCGTTGCATATCGAACATTATTTGTGCCATCTTCCACATCYTTYTGTTTAACAACCTGTAATTTGACCAAGTATTTTGATKTGTTATAGTTTGAAGGTAATATTCACCTGATTTATCAAATTATGCTTGAGAAATTAGATCTTGCATAAATTTTCACCAAAGAACTAATTTGGATTACACAACTTAAACTGACAAACTTAAACATAACATAAACAACATCCACTAGGGGTTCTAAGTTCTAACCCTAAATAAGTTGTAATTATATAGCATGAATCTAAGTATTTGGTGAATTAGTAACAAAATAA
>SNQN01007193.1:7163-20794 GCA_008642245.1 Bassia scoparia | reverse complement strand
TTCAATCAGAAACTGACCATCAATATTTCCCAAAGCTTCCATGCACAAGAAACACAAAAAACATGTTAGTGCTATAAGCCAAATAAATCATTTTTAAAAGATGAAATGTCAAGAGAAATGAGTTACAAACTTCATTACACTGACTACTTCGACACACTCTGCTTACCACCACTGCCAATAAACTCCACCTTCGCGTCAAGATAACCAGGGTTTGGGTGGCTCCTACCTTTGACCTGCCCCAAACGCTTTGAAACACTCGAATGCCTTTCCTTCAGTAGTAAGGCATGGGGAAACCTTCCCTCAGATCTGTTCCTCTTTGACTCAGTCTGGCCTGTACAGTAGTGCTTCTCGTAAGATTACCCTCAACACACCATGTTGCCACTTCTTCGACCACCAACCAAGGATAGGATGCATAGTATCATGCCCCTTTCCAACCTCCAGGACATACCACCAGTCATATCTGATTCCCCGTATGCGCTCAACCATAACAGATCCTGAACACCGGTTACATCTCCATTCCAAAACGGGCGACCCAGATAAACTTTAATTCTCTGCACACATAGAGCTATCGGACAAGCTATGCTCCCAATTCGAGCAACAACCATAAGGGTAAAGAAATCTAAACCATCTATGCAATATAAATGGAATTCTGAATCTCGGTTGTACCTTCAATGACCCTCAACCAAGACCCAACGCAGACCAAAAGCCATATAATTCTCCAGCCCTATGCAAAATCTTTTGCGTAAGCCTTTAAGAAAATCAGGTCCAGCAGATAGCACCATCATTTCTTACATCAGCCCACTTGACGATCAATGTGGTTTCAGTCCAGATTTGGCTACTCCTAAGTTCCCCCTTCATCTTGGGCTTTATCACGAGCCCTGACAACCATCCTCAGAAGTCCAGCCTCTCGTCTTCCTGGACATTGAGAAATACACCTGTCCACCTCCTTTAGCCTTAAAACAGCCCACTCAACCTGCAAACCTAGCCTACGAGATGCTGAAACCCACTTATTTCCAGTCCCCCTGTGTAAGCAGTACTGCTACTGGCCTGGCTAATCACTTTGAAAGCTAGTCGAGTCCACACTCTACAGATTGACCCCATAGAACTCATCAAATGGTGAAGTCCTCGGCTCTCCAGTAAGCAATGAACCCTCAGATTATTTGAGAATCACTATTCCTCCGACATTCTAATATCCAAAACCACAAAGCCCAAAGAAATCAAAAAAGAAAAAACAAAACAAATACAAAACTCTCTAGACAGAACCAATGAAACTAACAACTGGATGCATCATGTGAATCAAGCAGAAGGGAACAATTACCTGTTTATTGAAATTAACAATCTGCTTGTAGAACAGAAGTAACACCCCGAACAACTGCCAACGACAGAAGCGCAATACCAGAATTGGTTAAAATTGTCTCTGGGAATGCTTCGAAGTCAGAAGTTTTTTTGATTTTTCCTTTTGCACTTTTTGAAATGGTTTGAAAGTTGAAGAAGCAAATTTAAAAGAGCGGAGAATACTACCATATATAGGAATACCGACATCACACGCCATCCATTAAACCGCTATTTACTGGTAATTCATAATGCCGAAAAGTTCTGAAAATAACTACCACGGGAATTAAAACTGCTCATTTAATCAAGCTGCCTGTAACTGGAAAGACATGCCTCAGAAAGGTTCATAAATTAAATCCAGCCACCACCCCCTGTAAAAAACGAGCTGACGTGGTTCAATGATTATTGAATCAGGACCTGTAAAATCTCCTGACTTAACCCCTGATGGCTGTTGTTTACCCATTGAGCCACCAGCCCAATAGTCCTCCAGGCCCATGTAACTAAACCAGTAGAGCCTAATTCGCTAGTTACTCAATGGGCTAATTAAAGAAAATCCAGCAAAAGAGATCAAAACTCCAACCAACTAGTCAAATTTGGTGCATGCAAGACACCATACCCTGGTATATGTTAGCCACTTGTCACGATTGAGGAGGCTTTGACCATGCAAATTCCAAGTATAAAAAGCAGGCTTGACCCCAAGGCTGGTAAGTTCACACGAACAAACACTACCACTCTCTCTCTTCTCTAAATATTGAATACCCTGGAATACTGACACCTCATCAAGGGCTGTTCCTGGTTGCCCAGGTAGTTCACTCTGTTTTGTAGTACCGGATTGCAGACCAGGTCCATCTCACCACGCTCGTTGCCACTCCACTCAGCAGTACCACATTATTTACCAACAAACTTATGCATGACCACAAATTGTATCAATTATTTGCATTGGATAATTATGTTGATTAACATTGAAACAAATTGTTACGGAGTAGATTAATCCTACTAATATAATCTTTAGCATGAAAATGTTGGAGTTCGGAAACGGGGAAAGTTAATGTTATAAAATCAAAGAAAACGGAAACGTACAAAAAATTTAAATTACTTTTTTTTAAATAAAAGGACAAAACATAAAAAAACTCTAAAATTCTCTTACCAACATATTAAATGTATTAAATGTCTCATATAAGATACACAATTACCCATATAATTTTAAAATGTGAAGACGATCTAAACTATATTATTAAATAAAACATCAAATATATAACCAAAAATTTCCTCCACATTGACCACATTACACTGAGAATTTGAATTGGAGGAAAAATAAACTAACAGATCACAATTCAAAAATAATAAAATCACAAAAAATAAAATCTCGTAAAATGAATAATAAATAAAATTATGAGTCAAGTTCTACCTTCATACATTAGTTAAATTTATAATATTTGCTTTCAATAAATAAAAGATTGAGTTTGTAAGTTATAAGTTTCTGAAACTCTATATTTGAAACAATCGTAGAGTTTTGATTATAAAAAGCTACTATCGTAGAGTTTCCATTGATTTTGATTTCGAAAACGTTTTTTGTAGTTTCCGCAAACTTTTCGTTTCCGAGTTTCGAAAACGTCGAACTCTAAGTTTTGAATGTTTCCGCTCATTCAGTATATGATGAGTGTTGTTAAATCACTATTGAATTGACTTGAAACAACTTATATGTCTTATTAGCTAATTACATAACATATATCTTCCTTTTTTAAATTTCCACATTCCATTTTAGATGTTTCAATTAGTTGTTCCAAATCAATTTAAACTAAATTTACGGGACTATTTTTCTACTTTTACTCCACCATTAATGAATATATCCTTTTAAATTCACTTTCATTACTTACCCAATCATTTACGTCATCTAAAAAATATTTTTTCCAAAAAAATTTCATCCACACATGACCATTTACTCTTTTACCTAAACTACTACATTTTTTTTACCAACTTATTCAACTATATTACGAATCAATCACTCTTAAATATCGTCAAAATTATGAAACATCTAAAAAAAATGGAGGTTATTATATATATATACATATTTACATAATAATATATAATATATATTATATTAATAATATATATATATATATATACTTAAAAAATTTTCTCTTTTTATGTTTCATATAAATGCTTCATTTCTTATTTCCTTTTTGGTAAACCACAATAAAATACTAGTTACTAACCTATTTATTAAAAATATCAAAAACTACTTAATCTTTTTTCCTTTTTTGGCCCCCACTTTCACTTCCTTATCACTCTACAAATGTGCCTCAAAAACCACAAAAACCAGGTGACTTTTTTTTAGGAAACGAAGAAGTAATGTTTGTCAGTGAAATTAATTTCCTTTTATCAATTCAGTTAGAATTTGATTTCAAATTAATTCAGTTCATATTAATTCAACATCAACTTTTCACTTTTTTATTTGCAGTTTAGTTCAATTTCAATTTGTTTCAARTTAGGTTTTTCTTTTCAATATATTTCAATTTCAATTAACTAACATTTTTCTAATTTATTTCAATTATCAATTACTTATAGTTCAATTGGTCTCAATTATCAACCAATAGTTTGTTAACTAAATTGGCAACTCTATAATCATATGGTAACTTACCCGGTTTAAGATCCTCTATAGTTTTGGCTAATTAAACTCTTGAGGGTAGAGTTGAATTCAAGCCACGTAGTTAAAAATCAATGGATCAAATTGCATTGGTTGTGAGGGAAAAATATCTGAGTGAATATTTTGCGAGCAATAAATGAGGATTTTGGATATAATCGTTGGTTGAGAACAAACAAACTCTACCCTTTGGAGTTTTGTAGTGACTGTAGAGGATCCTAACACTAGTGATTTAGCTGGATTTTGCGTGATATCGAAATAAAAATCAATGGTTGATAATTTATTCACCCAAAAATCATCCAATGATAGAGAACCACCATAGTGGTGTGCCTACTCACCTTCCCTGTAACACCAATGCACCATGCCACCTTGCAATTGACCACCAAAGCACCATGCCACCTTGCAATTGACCATCACAGAACCACCACAACACCAGAAGATCCGACCACTGAAACACCACTACAACACCACTGTAACACCATCGTATGTACACCCACAATACAATTGTCATACCATGAACCATGAAACCTACCCCCACAACCATCAATTCCCACGAAACTCACCTTCACTACCATCCAGCCACACAAAACCCTATCCACCACCCAAACGAGATAGATCTGGATAAAAGAGTGACGACGAAGAAGAGTGGTGACGATGACGGAGAAGAATGGCGGCGTTGGCYACGACAAAGAGAGGCGATGGCAAGGATGGTGTTGATGGTGTTTGTAATGGATGAGAGAGAAAGAGAGGATATTGATGGTGGTCATAATGGATGAGAGGGTGGGGAAGCCGAGAAGTTGATGGTTAGATGTAAACGGAGGATGATTTGTTAGTTGATACCAAACACAAACAAACACAAACAATCTAGCCTTTTCGTATTGGTTGTGAATTTCTACCCATAACCCGCTTCTCTTGGTCTTCGTTCCCCTCTCCACATCGCCTCCTGCATTTATATAGGCTGATACAAGAGCTTTATCTTCGGCGATACTCCATGCTTGGTTTTTCCTTTGTGCAGATGTATTGAGTTGCACTTCTGGAACAATTTCGACTTCATCATTGTCAATCTCTTCAAGATGTTGTGCTCCCGCTGAGTCTTCAAAATGTTCACCACTTAACTCTATTGGAGTAGCATTGCTGCTACAAACTCCACCTGGAGATTGATTCATATTTTGAGTTAAATGTTCGGATATAGGGAATTTCAAATTCAAGGAGAGGAACTGAGACTCCAGTTAGGATAGTATTTAATAAAAAGCTTCACTGCACAAGAAACAACAAGAAACATGGTTAGTGCTATTAAGACCTTCCAAAAATGAGTTTGTAAAAGATGTAATGTGCAAGAGAAAAAGTGAAGGGTTAAGATATCATTACAATGGCTTACTTCTGGACAAACTCCTGTAACCGCACCAGCTGCAGATCAGCTCCACCATCTCCAGCAGGTCAGTGAAGGTAACCCAGTGTTTTGGGGTGAGGGCTCTACATTTTGACCTGGCCCCAAACGCTTGAACCACTCGAAGGTGAGCCTTCTCCCTTTCAGTAGTAAGGCAGCTGGGGGAAAGGGGCTTCCTCTACCAAGAGTCCATTGTTTTCTGGTGAACTCAGTTCTGAGCCATGGTACAGGTAAGGGTGCTTCTCAGTGTAACGCATACCTCAAACAGCCAATTGTTGTGATGTCGTTCTTCAACCACCAAGTACAAGGGATAGCTGGAGGTCGCATAGGATATCAGTGCCACCCTTTCCAACATGCCAGGGAATACCGGACAGTCTTAGTACTGAGTTCCCTGTAAGGCAATATCAAATCATTCAGGCAACGACACTGCAGTCCTCGAACACCTGGTTTACAGGTCCAGAGGACTGGGCAGGATGATCCATAAGGACACACTTGTCGCTAGAACCCAGAGAGTACACTAGGTATGAGGATTTGACCTCGATCTGCACACACTAGGACCTAGTTGGGCCGTATATCACTGGTAGAGCTACTAGCCAACACGATAAGATTTTTCGGGAGCTTCACCATCAGCAAAGGGGTGTAACAGGACACATATTCAAAAGTACAGAGTAAAATTTTCGAGTGGGGGAGAATGTAAGAATGGTGCAATCTGATAGATACACTACGGATGAAGTAGACGAAATGAGGCCTGTCTGGGTTGTGCGAGAGACAGGGGCAAACTACGAAACACAATCATACCCTCAGTAGAGCCAAAAAGACATATAATTCCTCTTCGCCGTGAGGTCAAATTTTTTGGCCCGTACTTTGAAGTAATGGCTAAGGTCCGTCCCCAGGGCAAGATGTTTAGCATAGGGCGCCATACATTTTGTGGTTTCCTTTAGACATTAAGCCACACTGACACGGAGGTGTCCCAGAAGGTGGTTATTCAGGTGAGTGTCGAGATAGCTCTCCTGTACTCCTGAGTTCCACTTTCATCCTTGGGGGTTTATCAACGAGCCCTGGACCACACTGCCTCCGAAGTCCAGCCCTGCTCGTTCTGGACAATTTGTAGCAAACAACTGTCACCTCCTCCTTTAGGCGTTAGAAACACCGGCACTCCCTGCAAATATGAAGCCATACGAGGAATGCTGGAACCACTTATTGTTCCAGTACCCTGGTGGTAAGACGGAGTATTGCTACTGTGTCACGAGGTACTATCTCCTTCTGGGTTAAGATATTGATAAAAAACTTAAGAGGAAGTATGGGGATCACACTGAAGAATCGGCCTGACAAACAACATATGCTAGGCTGTTGGATAACTCTAAGGATCTGGAGGTCAACGGTGAACTGACTATAGAATTTGACCCCTGAAAAGTTACGTTATGTCATGGTTATGTGGATGTTAGGCTTCAGTTCGGAGATCTTTAGCATTTCAGTTGAGCAAAATGAATTTAGACAATCCTAGTATTTAAAGTTTAGAAGAACTGTAGGTTGATCTACTCCGTACATTTCTAAAATTTATTGTCAGCTATAACTAAGCCTAAGATGCTAATATAGGAAAACTATTACAAGAAACATATATAGATGTTAGATAAACTATCTATATGAATATGAACTTTTAAGGAAAAAAGCTAACAAACTCGGATGAAGAATTGACATGTTGAATTCAAGCAGGCAGGGGAAGGCGAAATAAACCTGTTTGAATTTGGAAATTGTGAGACATCGCTTATGGTTTAGGTTTAAAGAACAGTGGAAGGAGTGGAAACCCAACCGGAGCTTGCCCTACTGAAAGGAAAGTCGCAATTACCCAAGGAAAAGGTTGTTAAAACTTTGTTTGGGCTCGGGGATTCTTACTGGGGAGTGATGCTCGAAGGTAGATGTAGGTTATTTTTGATTTGATCTTTAGGTATTTAAGCTACTTTTTTGAATTATAGGAGTTGAAGTTGTGGAAGAAGGCGAGGAAATTGAATATAGGGTAGTCAGGAAGTAGTAATGTACTAGGTTCTTCGCATAAATAATAGGGGAGTAAACACGTATTCATTCAAAATAGTTCTCAAGACCAGGTTTGTTAGCAATAAAACGAGCTATTAACTGGTGTGGTAAGATCATAAGTGGGACGAAAACGTTCGAAATGTAACACTGAAAGACTCCATGTTGGGACACAAATTTAAAACTTGTATACATATTATAACTATAAAGCTGGCCTGGTAAGTGTCGTTCTCACTTTTTCCCCCTCATTTACGTGTTTTAGACTATCTTACACAATTGTTATGAGTAGATCATCATCAATAATACACCCCCCATATCAATTTATTTCTTATTTCAAAGCTGGAGTTTCGATCAGCTACCAAAGTAGGTTCTATATAACTGGGCCCACGACTCACTACCTCGTGAGTATGATGTTCGAAGCTGACGTGGTTCAATGATTATTGAATCTCGATAGAATTGTGTATATATTCTTCCTAGATTAAAAATCCAGAAAGCCTTTGGTATCATGGGGGTACGTTGTTGGTACCGTTGTCGCAAATAACATACAAACTAACATAAACCCATTATGCGCCCAGGCCAATAGACGCGCCATCGTATATGGCCGTAAGTGTGCTTATCCTAATTTGCTAGTGCTAAGTTGATCCATGGGCTTAATCATCGACAAAACATGCCAATGTAACCTACATGTGGTATAGTGAGTTCTATTGAACGGGACAGACAGTATAATGTATAGGGTTGCATGCAGACAACCTAATCCTGAGAGTCATAAAAAATCAGTACACAATGTATATAACATCGCGCGGGCACTTGTCCCGAAAAGATTGGAGATGAGAGGACTATATTGGCAATCCGAACCTCCTCAATCCAACGGCTAAGCACAGTAATAGAGATAGTCATATGGGAAGGCACAGAACACACTACCTATCCTGCTCATTCTCTCATATTGATCTGGTAATACTGATCTCATCGAGGGGCTGTTCTGGGTTGCCCAGGGTAGTTCACTCGTGTTTTGTAAGGTACCGATTGCAGACCAGGTCCATCTTCAACCAACACCAGCTCGTGGCCGTGCCAACGCTCCAGCAGTATCCAAAATATTGTACAACAACAATTATTGCATGACAACAAATTTGTAATATTATTGTGCATTGGATAATGTATGTTTGAGGTTAATTAATTGAAACAAATATGTTTACGGAGTAGTATGTACCTAATATATTCTATCGTAGCATGGAAATGTTGGGGATTTACCGAAACGGGGAATTGTTAATTGTTAAAATCAAGAAACGGGAAAGTTAAAAAAAATTTAAAAGTAATTTTTTTTTAATTAAAAGGACAAAACATTAAGAACAACTCAGTAAAACTCTCTTCCAACATATTAAGTATTTAAATGTCAATATAATGATCACAATTACCCAATATAATTTAAATTGTGAGACGATCTATAACTAGTATAATTAAAATAAAACATCAATATTATATTAACCAAAAAATATCTCTTCCACATTTTGACAACATTACACTGAGTAATGTGAAATTGGAAGGAGAATATAATAACGATAACAATTCAAAATAAATAAAATCACATATAAATTACAATAATCGTTCGTAAAAGTGATATAAATAAAAGATATGAGTCAAGTTTTACTTCAAATACATTAGTTAAAAGTTTTATAATTTTGCTTTCAATAAATAAAGATGTGTTGAGTTTGTAAGTTATAAGTTTCTGAAACTCTATATTTGAAACAATCAGTAGAGTTTGTATTTATTGTTTAACGCTACTATCGTAGAGTTTTCGATTTTTATTTTGAGTTTCGAAACGTTTTTTTTGTAGAGTTTCCGCAAACTTTTCCTGGGTTTCGAGTTTCGAAAAATCGTGCAACTCTAAGTTTTTGAAATGTTTCACGTGCATTCTAGGTTATATATGAATGGTAGTTGTTGGTTATAAATAACTTATGTGCTTGACTTGAACAACTTATGATGTGTCTTATTGAGCGTACATTAATAAATATACTCCTCCTTTTTTTTTTAAATTTTTGCCACACACCATTTTAGATGTTTCAATTAGTTTTGTTCCAAATCCAATTTAAACTAAAATTTTATCGGAGTATTTTCAATTACTTTATTACTCATCCATTAATGAATTATTCCTTGCTAAATTCAACTTTCATTAGTTAACCAATAGTTTACAGTCATTAAAATTAATTTTTTTTCCAAAAATTTCATCACCATCATGACAGCATTTACTCTTTTACCTAACTCGACTGAACATTTTTATTATTTACCAAAATATTCCAACTATTTTATCGACTAATCAACTCTTAAATACGTGCAAAATGGTATAAACATCTAAAAAATGGAGGGTATAATATAATATAATAATAGTTAATATATATATATATAATATATATATATATAAGATATTAATATAATATATTATATAATATATTTACTTCAATAATTTATCTCGTTTTTTTATTATGTTTATAAATAAATGGCTCAATTTCTTTTATTTCCTTTTTGGTAGAGACACAAATAAAAACTAGTTTTTAACTAACAATCTAATATTTATTAAAATATTAATCAATATACATACTATTAAATCTTTTTTTTTCTCTTTTGGCCCCACTTTATCCTTATCACTTAAGCCAATGTTGCCATCAAAAAACACAAAAAAGTGTGACTTTTTTTTAGAACGAAGGAAAGTATATGTTTAGTTCAGTGAAATTTAATTTGCTTTTATCATTTCAGTGTAGCGTTTGATTTTCAAATTAATCAGTTCAAGATTCTTAATCAATTTTCAATTTTTATTGCAGTTTAGTTAATTTCAATTTGTTTCAACCTTAGGTTTTTCTTTCAATATATTTCAATTTCAATTAACTACTTTTTCTCTAATTTATTCACATTAGATCAATTATTATTAGTTCAATGGTCTCAATTACAACCAATATTTGTTAAACTAAAATTGCAACTCTATAATCATATGGTAATTACCGTTTAAGATCTTATAGTTTTGGCTAATTAAACTCTGAGGTAGAGTTGAATTCAAGCCCGTAAGTTAAAAATCAATGGATAAATTGCATTGGTTGTGAAGGGGAAAAATATCTGAGTGAATTATTTGCGAGAATAAATGAGGATTTTGGATTAATAGTTGGTTGAGAAACAACTCTACCTTTGGAGTTATTGTAGTGACTGTAGAAGGGATCCTAACACTAGTTGATTTGCTGGATTTTGCGTGATATCGAATAAAAATCAATGGTTGAATAATTTGATTCACTTCCAAAAATCATCCAATGATAGAGACACCATAGGTGGTGTGCCTACTCACCTTCCCTGTTAACACCAATGCCCATGCACCTGCAATTGACCACCAAAGCACAATGCACTTGCAAAATTGACCATCAAGAAACACCACACACAGAAACCGACACTGAAACCACTACAACACATGTAACACATCGGTAATTTTGTACAGAAACACTCACAATACAAAGTTCTAACCATGACCCTTAACACATATCACAAATCCACAAACTCATTCCACAAAGAATTGAACAGACATGAACCTACCCACAGACAACATAATTCCCGACAAAACTACCCTTCATCCCATCGCAGACACACAATCCTCTATCACACCCAAACGAGTATCGATTACTGGATAAAGAGTGAAGAACGAGATGATAGAGTGTAGTTGACGGAATTGACGGAATAATCAGAATGTGAGGCGTGCGACGTAGGCACAGAGAACGCGATGCAAGGAATGGTGTTTGATGGTGCATTTGTAAATGGGGATGAGAGATGAAAGATGAGGGATATTTGAATGGTGGTCATAATGGGTGGTAGGTTGGGGAAGCGTAGAAAGTTGATGGTTAGATGTAAACGAGGATGTTTGTTAGTGATATCAAACAAAGACAATACCATAAAGGTTTCTATTTTTTTCCTTCTTAACCCTTAGTTGATTTCGATATTCCTTTTATCTAAGTGTTCGTGGAACCAACATTCCCTTACTAGTTTGTTTATCAATTCTTACTCGTATCATGCAATAGAGAATTAAGTGAAAGTTATTTATATACGAGGAAAGATTAAACAAATGGTTAGGGACAATTTTAATGAATGCTTGAATTAATGGAGTCAAACATTGACAGTTTGGCCAATTCATGCTTTTACTATACCTTATTATCGAAAAAGATATCATTGAGAGATATGTCTAATCACTTCTTATTTTAAATTTTTCTCGCGTTTTTAAATGTTTGTAAAGAACCACATCTGTATACGTTTAGAATCTTGACCACTATCCCAATAATATGGAACTGAGAAAATTTCTCTAAATATTTCAAATAATAATACAGTTCAAAATAGTTATCAGTATGTGAGATATCTTTATTGATGAGCCGTTGACATGATGCAACTATGCTTTGAATTCGATTTTTTTATGTCAACTTTTGGCCTAGCATCTAATAATGTAATGTATAATTAAAATAAATTATCATGGGTAATTAGAATTGATCTAATAATTAAATTAACGATAGACTCGGAAGTTCTCTAAGGAAACGGATGGAGTAGGCTATTCTATTATAATCAAATATAGAACAAATTGTAATTGTTTTCACGAGGCTAAACTCCACACTCATATTATTGCACTTGTTTACATTATTTCTGTAACAAAATATATATCTTTTCTTTTGCTTATCCTTTTTTTTTTCTGTCTCTTCCTTCATAAGTCATGTTATCGTTCTCTCTTACTATTTCTGTTAGAGTGCATCTAAATTTATCTTAAGATGTATATATGTTACAGTATTACTTTCGTTGTTCGTATTTAACAAAACAGTCACTTAATGTGTACAGATTAGCTACATAATAAAAAGTGATGTATTTATTATTTATGATTAATTATTAATAGTCAGTAGCTGGTCCTTAAGTTTACAAAGTTAATCGGTTACATGTGATAAATCCTCATATCAATTTTTTGCTTTTTTTTTTGACAAGAGTAGGCAAGGGAGAAACTAGCTAACACGCTTCAACAATTCGGAATGGAACGAACATCGTCTAGGCTTAGCCAGACAAAAAATAGGTACAGACAAGAATTACACTTTCTACTTAATATGCATCTAAATTACATTTATAGATTATAGCAATATAAAGCCATTAGAAGAATCTCTCACTTATCTTGTGTTGATTGAGGGAGAGATACAATCTTGGGGCATGAAGAGATGGCCTAACATTTTTATCTCATTCGCCCAAACTTTGATAGATTGGAGATCTCGGTCGATACCAGGGAGGTGACTCATCCTATTCCTTGGATCTCCATCTCCAATCTTAGATTACTTTTTTTTTTTTCTTGTTGACTCCTAACACACACAATATAGAGAACTACAAACATATTATCAGAATTAGTTCCAAAGGTATTTAACATTTCAAATTAGTCATTGCGTATTTTAATAACTTTAATATCGCAAATATTATATTTAACATTTATAGTTAAAAGAAATGGAAGATAAGATGTGACATAATTTACATGGACTTTAAGATCCGTGTCATTAAACTATGAAATATGAATATCCGCTTTCAAAGGAAAGAATTTTTAAAGGGATATACCACATAATTGCACTTACAGATAATACTTGTTCTTTATTGGATGAAAAGATTACCTAGGGGCTATACTCTATTTTTTATCAAGTTATATTCTAGGATATTTTAGTTCGATTGTTAAGACATTTTTATTGTAGAAATTTTAAACTTTAAATTAAATGAGTAGTTTATGAGAACGTGATACTCTAGGAATAATAAAGAATAGATAATTTGTTCAATAATTATTTGTTTGACACTACTAAGTCCAATTGAATGGAACATTAATGATTAGAACTTATGGGCTTATGGAGGAGTTAGGCTAGAGTTAGTTAAAAAAGAGCTCCAATCACAATAATGTAAATTGTTTATACTTGATCAAGTGTTGAAAGATAATTTATTACAAATTGGGCTTCATTATTCTCTTCAATTCCTTCCTCCATTTGTTATCCAAATGAACAAATCCTATTCTTTATTCTTCATTCTTCAATCTAAACATGGATAAATATTAACTCCGAAGTCGGCATAGGTCAAATTTTAAACGAGACGATCGTAATCGACTCATTTAATTATTAGACCCCTAGAGAAGAGAATTGGCCACATTATTGGGCCTCTGGTGAGCTACTCGAGAATGGTGGGGTTTTTTGTGCATTTGAGAGCAGATGTATTGTTACT
>SNQN01007192.1:2976-34602 GCA_008642245.1 Bassia scoparia | reverse complement strand
GTTTGACTACCGCAAAGCTTTGCATGCAGCACTGATCATTCATGCACTTGAAGCTTGAAGATGGAAAGATATCAAATTTGAGATTTCGGTACCGACTAATATTCCGGTCTCAACTGATGCTCTTTTGGCTAAATTCAAAAATGCATTAGGGAGGACACCATACCTGACTTAGCCTGTCCTTGAGATGCTTTTAGCGATTAGATAGGTTTAGACACCACACAATCTAAAATTAAATCTGGCAAACAAAACAGAGTTCTCACGAGAAGTATTAATGGCCTGAGACCGTCATCCGTATAGTATTTGGTCTTTCGACTGAATCTGCCTGGAAGACTACCTAAGATGGCTGTAATACGGATTCACGATGTAACTTTTCGAAATTAGATCATGTCCTTGAAGTCGGATAATGGGTAGCTCGGTAGTGATATGTATTCTCCAGATGATATTCTAAGTTCTTTCCTTGCTAGTGAGGGGATTTTTTAAGCTTAATCGAGGACATATCCTGCGCCATATGTATGTAATCTAGGTACGAAGTAAAGGCTTTTCGTTCTAATCATCCTGTAGTATTTTTTTTAGTGAGGAGATAGTCTTATAGTGTCGATATTAAATTTATTCAGAATAATGATTGTTTATTTATTACCAAAATTTTTATACATTTCATTGGTGATTTGACTAGTACGATTCATGTGACAATCTTGAAAATATAGAGGAGAATCACTCTCACGTATCTAGGGATACTTATAATATGCTACGCGAAGGAATCTCTGACGGTTTTTTATAGAGTGCATACCTATAAATTGGGAAACATCCTATTCTTAAAGTTAACATGCTTCAAGCAGTTCATCAATCATTTCAAATATTGAGTCAACAATCATATTTTATTATAGAGAGATAAATCGAGCATTATTATCCATAAACGCCTTATAGTTTCTATTCTCCTTCACATATTGAGCATATTCGGCTATAAGGTAAATATTATTACTTTAACCTATCCTGTTGTTGGTTGTATGTCGCTATAGGACTCTTACTAGTGTGAATTGTTTGGGGGTAATAATTTCGTATAATTTTCACCTCAACCCATATAGAGCCATTATGACATATTTCACTTAATTTCAGCGGAGTTATCTATTATTCGTTGTTAATTATTACTTGCTTATTATTTTCCCCACATCACTACTAATTTGCAATCATTGTTTATACGAATTCTCAAAGTTTTGGCACACAGTATTAACCTAGTTTCGATTTAGGTGAAACTTTAGGGATTATATGTTTTCTCTTTATTGAAATATACTACAAAGAGCGACGAGGAGTGCGGGGAATTGAATCTAGCTGATAGGAGCAGCTATATATTGTATTATAGGGTATATTTAATTGTGTTCTTTGAATCTGATTTACACGACTATTTCAAATTCTAGAAAGGAGGTCCCCTCTAGAGTTAATTAAATATAAAGCAATATATTTACGTATTTGATCTCGCTCATTTATCGAGTTGGGTATATGAGACAAGTATAGGTAGAGAACAATACGGAACAATCAGAAAGATTTAATGTAGCATTATATAATTTTAAGAATTTTAAGTCTACGAGAACAGGACGATATTGTAGCTAGAAATATCTTACCTGTCAACTTTCCATGCATTTCGCAATATATTACGTAATTACTTCTATTTAAAATAAATTACAAAAGTAGGAGATTCCTCTTTTTTTTACATCTCCAATTTAGCTCAGCAACGAGACTATCCCCTTAGGAGTATCGAGAGAATATCGAACGTTTTGTATGCCGAGTATATGCTCCTCTCATTCTCCAGCTATTATGTAGTTGAGATTCTTTCGAATTCCGACCAGCAACTATCTATATTACTATTATTATCTAAACAATTATATCGCACATCACAACTCATGTTTGGTGAAGGAAATCTAGCATATTGCTCTCAATTCTTTTCATTGGCAACAATAATAAATAGAGAGAGCCAATAAAATTTCTTGTTGTCTACAACTGAATCATAGAGTATATCAAACAAATAAAAAAAAACAAAAACTGATGAACCACAAAGCACTGCGGTAAACTGAGATGCTGTCTTCTAGTCAGTCTGTACAAGATGCACATATGAATAAACGATAGGTCTCTTAACTGGGTAACTCCTATTGAGGAGAGATTAGCTAAGCTTTTAAGAAGTTCATTGGTCTAATAGAGACAAACACAACATTTTATTATGTGTGGCACCTAGTGTGTAGGTAGCATTGCGGTATTTTGTCTCATATGCAATCACTACAGTGTAGAATATTGTATGTAATATCTCACCAAGGTACACTCGTTTTGCGATATGCACGGTTCCTTTGTATTCACCGGACCTAAACTGCAATAATATCAGGTTAGTTTTATAAGTTAAAATTGTAGTGTAGATAGTCAGTTACGCGACAAACTGTCAATTTTGTGCGCCGTTGCCTAGTTATTGCAGTATTACTAACCTGGGATTTTTAACAAACTGGGATTTTCCTGGTTCAGGTCTGAACAGATGTGGGAAGGCTGCCGCCTTCGATGGCGCATTATCTCCGGCCCCCGGGAGAAAACACGAAACTTAACAATTTCATTAGACATAAGGAGGATTTCATTGACTGAGATCGCTGAGAACGTATGTAGGTATAAATCGTTATTTATCTGCTGTTATGTCCTGTATCCTTTGAATATGTAACAATCGTTGTTCTTGGCAGAGGCAGGTCTCAAATGATTACAGTAACTCTATGGAGTGTACTGACCAAGAGTCTATACATCTGCATTGTTATTTTTAAATAATAAGACACAAGAAAAATAAGAAGACACCAAAATTCCATCCTTTGTATGGGGACTTTATAGAATCCAGAATATCATCAACTCTGACCTCAATTAAGCGGCCAGTGAGCACATAGAGTACGCGGAATATCTTAACCATCGTATGATTTATGTAATTAACCAGATGGTTATCATGAGTCGGAGAGCTGGCTACAACTTCGATGAGTGCGAGAGTAACGACAAATGTTTATAAGAAGATTAATTTACTCCGTAGTACATCAAGGCTCAATACCGATAGCAAGTTTGTTATTCGCAACATCACGCTCGATAGTATGAAAACGTAGGCAAGCCTGTCATTGGTGCGACGGCTAGG
This sequence comes from Bassia scoparia, assembly GCA_008642245.1. Taxonomy (NCBI): domain Eukaryota; kingdom Viridiplantae; phylum Streptophyta; class Magnoliopsida; order Caryophyllales; family Amaranthaceae; genus Bassia; species Bassia scoparia. The sequence goes on along the minus strand of SNQN01007192.1, from coordinate 31,463 downwards.
CGAGGTTTCCTATCCAAGTTCACAGGGAGATAAACGTGCACCAAACGAAGTGTAGAGGCTGAAACTTTTCTCAGTCGTGTATTACACTTGATACCTGAAGGCACCTATGTAAGACCAGTCGCGTCACCTACAAGGCCCGGAGAAACAGACTCTCGCTATATGACTTCACATTCCAGCCTTAGTTAGGGCCACCACAGAATATCTCATGACACATTTCCCGACTTGGGTAACATAGAATGCAGTTCAAACAGACGTCTCTTACCCTCCATGAGAACAGCGGGGGGCCAGCAGCTACTAACTATTATCGGAGCATATAGCCTCGCAAGCTCATAGTTGCAGCAATAGAAACACACAGCATACCGAATTTACTGGGAGAAGGATCACTCAGCGCAGCTGAGCAATATAAATTTTCGCCGTGAGAAGGGGAATGCCGACTGAGGTGGATATTATACACAATCCGATAAACACACGTGAGCTATCACGCTGCCTATTCTAATAATTTCCTCCAATATATGTGGTACCTGCAATGAGGATGAATATAGTTTCCCTGGTGATCAGCTTGAAAAGTATACTTGGGGCTGAAGGTTGACCTCAAAATCACGAAGTTTCCGTAGTGTTGAAATGCTGAGAGTTTATCTCCTCAGTTCTCATTGCGGGGAGTCTATGATATAGGCAGACAAGCTAGCCAGCATCTATGACGTGAACAGTCGTGCAAATTCTGCAGGCAGTAACAGCTGGGCAGAGACAATGAGGCTCTACCCTGGTTAAGCCAATTTGAATCGCTTGAGGTCACATGCCTTAAGTTTCGAGTCTCACGCTTCTATTCAATCAAAGAAAGATTAGGGTAATTCTGCACAGAGAAGAACTGCATTACAGAGGGAGGCCAAAGTTTTGCAAGGGACTAAAGTAATTCACTAAAACTTTAATTAAAAGTCAAGAATTAATAGAATCTTAGGCCATTTGAGATATGGTGTAATTTACACTTTTTGCAGTATGAGGTCAAATTTGGGGGTGGTCATGAAAAGTCTGGATAAGCGTTCGATAGGATAAGCACGATCATTTAAATATAACGAAATATTACAGTGAATTCGATTATCATTAGATATGCCTTGTTCTGCAAATTAATTCGGCTTCACGTGAGTTATAGAGAGACTGGCCTCTTGGTATTCAGAGTATAAATAGACTGGAATTTTATAACTAGTAGTGATAATAGACGTTCACAATGTAGAACATTATCATATAACCCTTGGTTTCACGCACTCGATTGAAGAATAAATGGATCACGAATCAGATTTCCTTTTTTCTAATTATGTCATAACTAACAGATAAACCCCGATGATCTTGCAATTTTGATTAAGCTGTTAAAGGCGTAGGTTCGAGGAACACTGGCTTGGGCGTATCATGTAATTCTGAGAACACGATCTAGACAAGTTAAGAGACTAAATAGGATTAGGAAACGTTTGGAAATTTGCCTGAGTGCATGTATTGGGCCAACACCTTGCTGGAATCACTATGCTCAATAATGCACTATGCAACGATGGGGGTGCTAGCTAAAAAATGGCTGACGATTCACCGTTTGGCATCTAGTATGATCCATAGGTCGATCTCATATGTCACCTGTCTTTATATGTTACTGTCAGCTCAGCAATCAGATCACCCATCAATGTCAGCCTAAAGTTGGGATGGCCTGCAAAATGAATGAGTCTTTTGATTTCAGTCACGACTCCTGATAATCATGTTATGAAACAGATGTCTATTCGGCCCTCAAACATATAGAATGTATATTAATTTTTGTATGATATATAGACTGACGAGGTGAAGGATAGGAACGATGGGTCGGGACATATACTTAAAGCAGGATTTATAGGAATTGTCAAATAATCTTATGCATTTCTAAAGTATAAGAATCTCCTGCGGTGAATTTAAACAGACATCAAGCGAATCCCAAACGAATGTAAGCCAGTAATACGCTCACAAATTTCAGCTGATTATTGAAACAGTATTTACAGAGGAAAGGCATATTGATAAAATCTATAGAGTATCGCCCTTGCACTATTGCATTTTTAACTAAGAAGATTATCAACATTGCTCAGAATCCATGTCCCGTAACTAATTATTCTACAGAGCAGTTCAAGCGCACGGCATCAGCACAGCAACGACTAACACGCGACAAGAGTTACCCAGTATGAGGAAACCAGGATTTACGTCACTTCTCCTATGCGTGCATTATCAGACAGCCCATCGAGGCCTTCCATATAATGTAACATATATACATGTAGCACAAACTTAGAGGGCTTAAGCTTATAGAAACAGACATAAAAGACAGGCCAGAAGTGAGGCACTAGCTAGAGCCGCTGGGGCCTCATTTCAACGTAACAGTAAACAATGTCAAAGGTCATACTTAAACCTAGAGGAGGTATCGAATCAACCGCCATACCATAGACAATGCGATCATCTATATTATAATATACTCTCATGATTCAGTGCTTATACAAACAGTATAACTCACTGCATCATCCTAATAACAAACGCCAGATATATCACAGACGATGAATAGAATAAGTTCCCTCCGCATATATCACATATAATGCATAAGGATATAAGAGTTGGCTCGCATGTATATAAATGGCGAGCTTCAGACTTTCAGAGTTATATCACAGGCCATAAGAATTAGGATATCCCACAGAAGAATGCATGTATTATCGTACATATAAAGCAGAGCATGGATTGTTACACATACAGGAGGTGGGCGGAGCTATATTGTCAAACGACTGCTTCGTAATTTTAGTGGCAAGTTAGCATCTTAGGCGGCTAATTAAAATATTTCTATAGAGGCCTCAGCTAGTGTGTGGTCCCATTGATCATATGTTAACAACAATTAACGAAAGTCAAAATTAGATGAGGAGTAGAATGTTTAAAAGGCAACGTTATCACAGATATCAACGAATTTCGCTAAATACGCCACATGTCAGTTTCACCTTTAGGAGTTGTTTAGAATCTGTGCAGTAGACTACATTCCCACATCAAATCATGACACTGCAGATAGGCTGCTTGCAAATGAGGCTGTAATTATCACAAGGATCAGTAAGATTCAAATGGCATTAATGTCCATTGCTTACACATATCGCATGGGTGCTGCTACGTCGACTTATTTCAGAACTTTGAGTGGAGAGGAAATTTTGGCTTCTACTACTTTATCCCATCTATGACGCATCTAGAAATGGGAGATGTACATTAGCTAATATTCACGCACTAGGACGAGCTTCAATAAAGATCTTGATAGGATTTGTAGAAACAATTTTGCTATCTCAAAGCCCGTAACCTAGATGTTACTTACAACTATGTATGAAATACACTGAGTTGACCTATAGCATAATTTCCTTCAATCTAAAACACATGCGTAAAGACTATACTTGCACACAAATAGAGAAGTGAGGAGAAGGTGAAATCAATTGGAAACATATATGAGGTTGTGAGAGACATCACAGAAGTATACTATCTCTCTGCATAATCGCATCTCCAGTGTTACCTTTTTTTGCAAAATATAAGTAGCCACATTTGAGCAGCACTCTAACTCGTTCCGAGGGACTCTGAGGAAGCTTAACCTCTCATGTGCTTTAATTCTCCATGGTGACATTGGAGCTGTTGTGCATGGTACATTTCGGATTTTTATTAAGCACTATATGTTTAAATCTGCTTATAAGGAGCGTGCTGCATTGGTTTGTATCAAGTGCTTCACTTTCCATCGCATTTATATCACACTTTTAGTCGGTTGTGCACCATAAAGAGTTGAATATGGTGAGACTTAAGTGCAGCTAAATGAAAGAAAGGAGAATAAAAGAACCTTTCCACAACGGCATGACCATTAGCTTCTCTAAGAAAGCACACCTTATGTACTATAGTGGTTACTTTATAGACGAGGTACAGGATTACATCGACGCGTAGGCTATGTTGGGTGAGCTTAGTGATTATTTATTATATTTGTGACTTCATACTTGTATTTAGCGCTGATGCAATCAAATTTACTCAAATAGTAATGACTGATTCAATTTAAACTACCATCATATAGAGATACATAGAACAAATCATATAACATGCACATCATCAACATTCGCTCACTTATTATCGGATTCTGTTATAAGTTTAATGTCAGGGAGTTTATGTAGTATTGATTCCCTGAGGATTGCGCACAAAATATTTTCTTCTCTTTCATAGGGGTGATTAGAACATATCACTTGCAACGTAGGTTTATAGTCAGGATCTCACCTATGTCGCAATCTCTCTTAGTAACACGAGTACGCACAAATGACAAATTGATCGAATAGTCCATATTGCTTTGAGTAGTCGATAGTTTTGGTTGTATGAAGTACGTTTCATGTCTTTTATTTTTCAGACCTCAACATAAAGCACAAAGGATCGATGACGGCTCTCAGCATGTTCTTCATATTTCTAGAGATCTATTGTGTATAGGGTCCAATGGAGACTGAGTGTTGGTGAGTCATGAAGATAGAATACTGTTTAGCAATAGGGTATGAAGGTGAAACAACTAGGAGAAAGATTTCATCCAGAATTACTATTGTCCCTTGAATGTCGAAATGTAAAGATGACATAAGTTAATTGTTCAGATTAGAACGTATTTTGGAAGAGAAATTTCTGCGATTTAAAATGACATATATAGCAGTCAATCCACATTTAATTTAAACGGATATAAAATACCTATGTGTTATTCACTACTGCAATTATTAGCGTTTTTAAATAAAGATATATGCATCCATTGAAGATTTAAAGCGAACTTAGAGAGTTCTAATCCAAGAGGTTGAGACCAAGAGAACGGATACGAAGTAGAACTGACAAGAAAAGAACATGTTATAAAATGGAAGAAATGCTCAGTCACAAAGTGAGAAGACGCACACTGCGTCATATTTCATATTGGTGCGCAAAACTAGAGATAATGAATCTCCGTTGCTGGCCGAGAAGGGTGGCAGAGTTCATGCAATAAAATATACTTCAAGACAGCACATCCAAATCTCGACAAGCTAGATAATAGTTGATAGATATATTTAGTATACACGATGATATAGATGCGTCATCGAGACTCAGGACAAGCACGATCATAAAATGCACACTAAGCTAGAGAACAGCGATTTGATCGTTGGATCGGATAGACTTTGCCTTCCAGTAGGTTATATACCTATAGCCCTATGGTAGTGACATTGACTAGGTAATGCTAAGCAAGGATAGTGTTAGTTGTAGTAATAGGGACAGTTTTTCACTATTATCATATTGTGCGGGTAGAAACGCGATGAGAAGGACTAATTTGGAGTCGAAAATTTGCACATTAAAGAGTTGGCATAGTCTACGGTATAAGTAAGCAGGCTTACCAGGACATAATGAGAAGCATCAAATAACTACAGATAGCGTCATTTGAGGAATGGAGGAGAATTATTCAGCAGATGTCTACCTGAGACTGTTTAATACTCTATAGAACATCTCGGACTTACTTCACGAGGAGTGGTTGAAATAGTTAGAGTAGTGTGAGTAGTAATGTTCCGACGGCGAAATAAATCGCACATAATGGCTTTCAATTAACATGAAAGTGATCAATACAAGTATGTTGAGGCACCATGTCATTGACCCTCTATGAATTGTCTATTGTCACTAAATTCTGGTCTCCGCGATAGAGATAATTTACGTGGGCAACTTAGTGCTGTGAAAGTTGTATTTCTTTTGAGCAGCTGGATTACGTTATATATCGCCCAATGAGAGAAATTAGAGAGGAAATTCGATCAGCTAGGTTGAAAAATAAAATTGTTATTCTGTCCTATGGTCAGTACCTTAGTTCAATGGTGTCTACCCGTTAAGTATAAGAGTTAGATTGAGGTTGTCACTTGGAACTACACTAAATGAGTACTTACTGTTACTTGCGTTGTGCTACTAAAGGCATTGTGCACGCATGGTTAATTGGTACTCTATGTGGAGGAAAAAGCAGTTGTCATATCCGACCGCTACTCTGAGCGCAAGGGGTTTTATTAGGTAAGTCACTTTATAATGTTGCCTTATCATTAGGTTTGAGATTTTTTTGTCTGAATTCCATTAGTGCAATTTGCCAACGTTTGCAAAGTTTTGACAATCATCATATTAATAGGAGTGTGCCCAGGAAAGCTATTAGTGCTTGTTGCAAATGGTCTAATCCAAAATCAAAATTCCTTTATTGGTACTTTTAATGCAGGGAGTATGCTTAAAGAGAATCAAAATATCTCTAATAAACATAGTGCTGTCTACTTAATGAAGAAAAGACCTGTCCGTCCCTGGTGCCTATACTGATAAGTGAAAATCTGATGTTATGCACTGTGTGATGATTGGCTTGACAACTCTCCGAACATCCCGATATCCGACTTCCGTCTAGTGAACGACTTGTGGTTGACTTTGGTACCCTCAGTTCTCGTATCTTCGAACTAGTACAATTATTGATCTGACTTTATATTGTGCTATTTCTAATGCTTTGAGTTATCTTGAACACGGGAAAGATGCATACTTTGTCAATAACTTCTCGTAGATAGAATTCTGAGCTTATGATAATTTGTTTGAAATCTTCTCTTATCATACTCTTTGACTGTAATACCTTACCCGTTAAAATGTCTAGATGAACTACTAATTTGCTTTTCCCTTTTTTTAATTGATCAACATAAAACTTATTTAGTAAATGACTCCTTTGTAAATCCACATTCCCAATAACTGTTTTAAGCTTAGAAAAAAATATATACTTGCATTTTCTTTTCTGGAATAACGTAAAATCTTTTAAAATAAAGTTTTGCCTTCAGTTCTCACATTATAGTTGCTCTAAACCAAGTCCTGCACTTTTAACTATACATCCAAGAATACTTCTATAAAACAACATAGAATGTTTAGGTAAATGAAAGAAGGTAATTATGCATCAAATTTACACAGTTCTGTTCTATTCTTTGTCGAGCATCAAGCCATCCTCTACGCGTATAGTCACACCTATTCACATTTCACAAGTAACTTCGCGTTAGAATCTACTGTTAGGGTTCATCAGTTAAATTGGTGAGCGATCAATACATATTCAGCCTCAATTTTTGGGTGACGAAATGATTTAGAGGCATAAGGATCTAGCAAGAGGACTTATCATTAGTCTAAGAGTCGTGCTTCAGTGTTTAGGAAACATTATTATCGCAACACACTTTATTCCACAGATTGAACTGTAGTATTAGAGAGTCTAGCATATCACTTCGCGCACTACCATTGATAAATAAACCTTAACATCTTAATAATCTATATTTATACATATCACACTCACCATCTTTGGCTTTGCTTACTTTACCGAATAGTTTTACTACGTAAATCATCATGCAATCATTGAACTATCGCATCCAAGTATATGTTTAGTGACTTGGGGTTCGTTCAAATAAATTAGGAAGTGGTAGTTAGACGTATGTTAATTTATGTTGAGGCTGTTTGTATTGAGCATATGTGGGATATTTGAGTGCACAAATTCGTGTTTTGGTGCGATAGTTTGGGGTAATATAGTTGTTTATATTGGTTCCTTTAGCTTAGTGTATATGCGCGTATCTTGGAAGAGCGGTATTTCCAATATGAATACATCAAGCAGTTTTGCAAATTAGTTTACCTTGATCACATACAATCACATACTTGACTTTCACATTTTTACTGGTTTTTTTTATGGTGGGGAGCCAAAAACGAAGAATTTTGCTTTATATAGATGCCAGTTGACATACTTTTAGAAAAACTAGCAATGGTGATTGAAATGTTTCAAATGTTAATGTGTTCATGTAAATAGTACTGGACTTCTCGACAAACAAAAGGCAAAAGTAGAGTACACAAAATAAGTCAACATTCAAAAATCAAAAAGCCATTTCGGAAAAATAAGGTCATGTGTCCCTTATTTTTTAAGTTTTTTATTAAATATCCAAATTAATTGCCTTAACTCTTTATTGCATCAGTCACATTTTGCTAGTATTTTGTTTCGTCTACCAATAATGACAAACGTATGATAAATGCGATTGTGGTTGTCGGTTCGGTATCGCGAGTATATCGAAGGACTCGAGCTTTATCGATTATAATTTTGCTATCTGAGATGTGTGGATGATAGACTTGGTCTTCTATGCTGTCTAATCATGGTGAGCGTTTAAATACTACAGTGCTAATTAGAGTGAAATGAAGGGTATCTTCAGAAGGAATAAAATCTAGTATGAGCATGACAGTAGAAACTCCCTAACAAGAAAACTTAAAATAATCATTTACATAGAACATATTCTGTTCAATTACGCTCTCACCTTTCACTTCCCATTACACGAGTCCATGAATTATTCTATGGTTATACAATTAGTCAGTGGTCCCAACATTGATAAACACAATAAGGTTAGCCACACTTTGTGTCTTGTCAGATTGAAGGTACTCACCTAATTGCATATGGCCTATAGGTAAATAGTTGAGCGTATTGTTTAAATGTCAATACTTTTTCCGAGTCGAGTCTGTAGCGCATAGTTCTGGCTTACTATGGAAATATACTCTTCTTTCCACAAACTATTTATTGACGTGATTGTGTCAATTGGGGTATAATGCGTGGAGGGAGTGCCTTGCCTTTAGTATTTTAGGCCTCACAAAAAGTTGATTCATGTGCAATTTTAATTCGCACATGTGGGGGTGTTGTAGATGAGACGTGAGCAGTAAAAATTTCGTGGTGCATATATATTTTTCCTCTCTTAATAACTCCACCACTCACCAATGAAAAACAGAGAGTATATGGAGTGCAGGTGCATAGTACAGAAGATAGTTATCGTGCTGAACCTGTTCGAAGATAATACCTTATACAACTCTCTTCTATCTTAGAGCATATAATGGAGAATAGTAAAAGTAGATCGAATTTTTGAGCATATTATTAGTCAGTAATTAGTCTTACATTGAGCGAATAGGCCATTGAACTACTTGGAAGAGCAATGTTTTTGGTATGAGAGGTATGCTATGTGTATGGACCAACATCATAAAATAATTACCTTTGAACTTGTTTGAAGCATCGATTAGGGCAGCATCGCTCATCCAAAACGTGAACAGCCTTAGACATTGATTCCCTTGGGTTGAGACTCTCAATCAGTGTAGTTGCATTTGCACTCTGTCGAGGAATAGGCTTATCTATGAGGGTGTAGAACACGTTCATTTCTTCGAGATGTGACTAACCATATGCCTATTAGCAACGGTTCTTTCTCGTCATATTAGAAGAGACTAAAGGAACATATTGACAGTTGACATTAGAGTGCGGCGAGGTATGTGGAAATGTTAACAGTAGAATAAAAAGATAGCACTAATGTAGCTACCTAAGATATATATGGTTTCCCTCATTCTTCCTTGCTATACATGTATCAGAATAGGTTCTTAGTATGTCGCACAATTATTAAAAGGAGCAGACACATCATATGAGCACTAACTAGTAAATTTAAGATGTATAATAGGATGAAAATATGAAAGATTTGCATTACAATAGATATGTGACGTTATCTACAGGTTTCGTTCTCAGTCACTGAGAGAATGCTTACAGACTGTGATTTTGCATTGCGAACCAGCTTTCAGATATGTAATAAAGGATATAAACTAGCTATATGGATTCCTATATAGAGAACACTGATTAAGTAAGAGCTTGGATAGGAGAGTACACTCGTTATGAGAATCCAGCATTACCAAGTATTATATATCTGAAGTGATGAACAAAGTCAAGAAACACTGAAATATTGTGATCTACTGGGCAGCAATTGAGGAGTCAAAGTGAACGGATGAATTTAGATAGTCACATGCATAAGCTAACTTTGGGAGACATATAAAGATACAAAATCTTTATCGATACGCTTACAAGAGAAATCAGGATGTATTATACAATATTTGCTATTGAGTAATATTACTTTAAAGGAATCGCTCGTGAAGAAAGATCTTTGTACTTAATTGAATACAGGTCGTCTGTCTCCTACAAGCTTAAATAAGGCCGTCTCTTATCCTTCTTGGATCCCACACCAGGCACTATATCCAATTATAGCTCCTAAACTCTGTCCCTATTAAAGATAGAAGTTCAGGCTCCTTACTGAAAGCCTGCCGATCTGCCACCGCGAAACTTAGTTCTTCGCATAATACACGATTAGAGTAACTACTTTTATGTATACTTTACATTATATTGAGCATTTCAGAGGTGGATTGTTAAGGGTGCTCTGATTTATTTTACTGTGAATTAATACTTGGCTATTACTGCTCGAGATTTTTTTTTTAAATGAACAATTAAATTTGTTATGAGGGTTAAAGCAACACAGTTCTACAATCATTCTTAGTTTGTATATTATGTGAGGAGTACTTCTTCATCAGGGAAAAATACTACTACAGAGGTAGGACAGGTGTTACTAATATATTGTCATACTATATTCACTATGTGCCTCTATGCATCGATGTATTACATTGTATGGAATCAATAATATAAATTTGAAACAGCGAGCAGTAATAAAGTCAATGCCCTTAATATGGGATATTAATTTGTCAACAAGTTGAACTTACTAGCAATATATTCTCTATGTCTTCAACTACTATCTGATTCACATGTATCAAGAAGGTTTCAATATAAAATTGCAATTCTCCCATTAGGCTTGTGTGAAGTAACCAATTCTTCACCCATTATATAAACTCCAAGTTGCTCTTCAATGTTATAGTAGAGATTATTTAACTGAGCAATGATTGTCACATCTTGTTCGTAGTCCAGAGTTATTGTTGAGGAATTGTTCTATAGGATTGTTATTGGTTAGAATATGTGCACCTGAAATCCAATATTTTAGGGTTTTTATATGGCAAGAGCTGTTTTGCAATATTTGCCTTTTGAACAATTACAGTTATAAGTCCATCCCACGACAACAATACAATTACAAAGACATAGATATAAAAAAGTGGGTTAATGAAAGTGTAACATAAATACTAATGCAAAATAGGTTAGATAGAATAGCTATTTTAAAGTAATATAACGTGAACAATCGATGCAGGGAGGCACTAAGAAGAGTTATCAGTATTATCCATAATGCTTAGGATACAGTCAAGTGCAAATTACTGATGGGTTAGATTAAGCACGCGCATATACGCAATACAAACATATAAGGACGGTAGGATAATTAAAAACATTGTCCTTTCTGAATTTCTTGTATTTATAGGTAGTATCTTCTCAATGTTAGTCTATTTAAAATTAGATGATCTGTTTAGTTTAATCTAAAATTTCATTTGTCATTCGAAAATCTGACTATAAAGTTAGTATTGGATAATTAGTCTATTGCTTTAAGTTTGCTGTGAGCTATACTATGACTTCGCTGTAATTGAATAGAATTGTTAGATACAAGTATTCTATATCACATCAATAGCAAAAGAGCTCCAAAGACTACATAAGATGTGCATATTCGTCGAGAGGAGACACTATTCTAGCATATGAAGAGATTACCAACAATATGATGTGGGCACGTAGTCTTTCTGAAAGCTATGAGTTGTACTAATAATATTGATTCGAAAGAACTTTAATCTGTCATTATCTAATATAATGGCCATAGTTACAACATTGAAACATTTTTATGACAAATAAAAGCTCGACTTATCACAACGTTGTCTTTGTCATATTATACATATAGTCTTTTTTGGGTGACTCTAAAAAGCTAGTACAGACCTATCATGTCTTGAGGGATATATTCTATGTATAAGCAATTAATAACATCATGCGTAATAATGGTAAGTAGCCGCGTTCATAATGCTAATTACATCTGTCAACACAGCATTGTGCAGAGTAATGTGAAAGTAATGTTAATATAATACACTAACTAAGAATCTAAAGTAATTTTCTATATGCAAGTGCAAGTTATTGAGAGAACTACGCTTTATAAATTTAAACTACAATTTAACTTTTAATGCTCAGCTTTAGTGTTAATAAAGATGTATACTTCTGTTTTTTCAGTTATGGCTTAGGTTTATCCCTATGCGTCTGTGATCTGATAACCGTTGTGAAGGACGTTGCCAAACATGGCAGTAGTATATAATCTATCGGCATTATTTTTAGGATAGGTATTAGCGATGCAAAATAAGTGCTGTCATGTACGGTTGTGCCTCGGTCTAAACGGACTTTCCACACTTGGATCAAATTTGAGCGCAATTGATCATTAGAATAATGAGAGAAAGGTAATCAGACCAATAGACTCGATGTGAAAGAGTGAGAATCCTGGAAAGCTATTTGCCAAAGGATACACGTAAGCAGCCAAATAAATCTCTCCAAAATGCGAGAGAGGGACCGCGCTAGAGCCAAAGCAAAAGAGACTCAAGGCACAATGGCTGCATACACTCTTACGTGCTTGTCAATCGCCACAAGTTTACAGAAACAAATGCGTTGCGGAAAAATCATTGCGTGAATAATGAACAAGACACGTGTTGGTAGGGAAGCATCCCAATGTGTTGGTAAGCGCCTAATCAAAGCGCCCACTTTTTTGCACAGTAGAGAGAGAGCTTGAACAACACTGGCGCCCACCATTGACACATGAGAATATCTGCTGAGCACATTTTAAAGGAAGTATTTAATAGTCGATATAAAACGTTTCTTGGTATGCCGACCAAAATGCCAAACATAATGTGTAGATACCCATTCTTCCAAGGTTAGTCATCTTGGCACCAGGATAACTGACGTCATTAAGCTGAGAACATACACAGTGCTCCTGCCATCTATAAAGTGCATAGACATTACTGATCTCTCTTTTAATTTTCTACTGTTAATTTCCTCAGTAAGTAGGAGCGCACCAGCAACCAAGCTTCGGCACACAGGAGGGTCTCAGAGGATCTGATGAAGTCGAACCTTAATGAAATTAAAAGAGCTGTAAGAATTGTATAGGATAACTATGTGGGCATTAATTTAGTCCAACAGCTTTAGAAATGCGAGATAAATGGACAATGACGATAAGTTAAGATTCCTTCTCCATATGAGAATCATAGTACTATCATTGTTCTATGCCATTTGGTAGAGCCGTTCTCGAATTTCTTATGATTCTAGAAAGCTGTATTGTTTGTCGTTCTCACAGATAAGCCTAAACATTCACGGATGATCGTATCCATATCGAGACACCTAAGCTTGCGTTTATTTGATGATTCTCTTGTTGAAGAGGGGCTGAATACACAACATAAATAGATAATTAAGATTACAGAGAAAGAAACAAGAATACGTAACTGAAAATGGACACGTCGCAAAGTTTCAACATATCATGCGGCCGCTATTGAGATAAGTAGAGAGGGCCCATAGATAGGAAGGATAGTGGAATTGCCAAGGCATTATGATGAACAATAGAATACACTAGACTGCAATGTTCACTCCAGCTAAAGTTATTAAAGGGGCCGAAGTCAGTAGCAGGGCGAGCCGAGAGGTGCAACGTAATACGTCTGTGGGTTTAGAAAAGTAGCGCCATAGGATCCATGAAGCTCCTCATGGACAATTAGTGAGTAAGAAATATGTCTCAGAGAAAAAAAGGACTTCTAATTCTCTAAAACTAAGGACTTGCGCTTCGCAGAGGCTAGACCTCTAGGATCATGGATGGGCGTCCGACACAGAAGGCTAAAGCTGCGATATCGTGCTCGCTGTTTGTGTCATCCTCTTTAAAAGTACGACACAGGCTGTGCATTAAAGCATATCAGGATAAGCTAAAATATGTGGCGTGCGATGAGAGGCTGGACAATAAAATATCAAGAGATAAGGAAAAGAGATCATAGCATACGCCTAGGGAGAGACATGTTACATACAACATAGGAAATCAGGGATGTTATATAATCAGAGATGACAATCAACCAAAAAAGGATCATCCCTTACAGATATCAAGAAACACAAGAAAAATTTGAGACTTGGATTCATGCTCGTCTATAAAGGTATCTAAGATCACGATCGCGAACAAGCGACACAGATGGTAGAGAAATATGAGGAATCAATAGATTATGGGTTGGAGAGATTGTAGCGTATTTATAAGGGCTCCATTCCAAAACTAATCACATTAGGATTGCTCTCGCTTTCAAGAACGAGCAAGATGAATAGTTCTCAAACGAAGTCGCTCCTCTAATATCATGTGGCTTTTCCAGATACGTGCAAAATGATACAAAGAGAGACGAATGCAACGGGAGAAAGAGGGCGGTGTTGGTATACGAATGAATGATAAGTATATGGAAAATGTAGCAGAAAATATGGTCAAACGAAAAAAAGACAGAAGAAAAGGCAGGCGCTACGAGAATGTGGAGAAACTGAGGTAACACGCGACTAGATGGAAAAGTCTTGAGTGCTTCATCTAGATGAGCAATGGGAGGAGACATGAAAAAATTAGGTGAAATATATCAGGAAGTATATGATGAGTAAAACCACTAAGGCTTTGATTCACTCTGTACCGTGGACTCTTATTACAGTAAGACACACAGACAGGTTATAGGCTCGTCTGGCTAGCGCGAGTAACACGAGCGCGGCCGCACCTGCGTGGGTACGGACAACCCGGAGAAACACTTAAAATGGAGCTTCAATTGGTCATCGACTCGCATTGGAGACACACAAGTGTAGTCGTTCGACACACAAACCTCATCGGAACACATAACAAAGAGATAATGTCAAAATCACACGCGACATTTGCGATGTGAGGCTGAGGCCTACCTGACAACTAAAACTAAGTATAAGAGCACTGTGAGAACACGGGCAGCAGAATAGGCCCTAGAAGGCATAGTGAAACACTTGAAGAAAAGGAACATACACAATTCAATTAGGGGTAGAACCAGCTCCACATGCCACACACACAAGTAGCCAAGTGGATAAAATGTTAAATGCTACATCAGGAGTAGTACATAAGGGTTGATGGGAGTGTGCAAGATGTTGCCGGAACGTTGGAGTGACGTTTACTTGTCACACTGTGACATTGGAGTGAGATCTAGTTCACTGAATATTCGCAGACGACGAATCTTAGTATTAAGGAAATGAGGACTGAAATCCTTTTTTTTTACGTAAAGACTTGAGCGACTGAGCAGTAGACCAATATCAACATGAGGGATGGTCTACTCTGCGCGTTAGAGAGAGGGGAAATAGGAACAAATATCACATCAGAGAGCTAATGATTCCATGAACACTAGGAATGGTAATCAAATGGCGGACAAGTGACTTGTTTTCAGTGGTGATATTCTGAGTTGTCTATAGACACTCCGAGGGTTGAGGAACCCCAGCCAAAGACACTATAACATTTTCGAAACCATGAAGGAACTCTGCTTATGGCCCTCATCAAGCCAGTCGATGCAGTCTATGCCGATGCGTCTATGACTCTAAAGGGTAAGCATTATAGCTAAAGACCAATGATGGAATAGACTAAGACTCATTGGATATGCACCAGTTAAAAGAGAACAGACTCGCGACCTAAATAGACAAAAGCAGCTCAGCCCGTCAACGAGAAACACTCAAGCGTAAACGAAAGAACTAACAGACTTGTCAATATCCAAAGGCGCAAAAGCCTACAGAAAAGAAGATACCAGATAAGATCCAGGCCGGCAACAACAGCGCAGCAAAGAAACAAAGTTAAGATCGGTAGTGTGAATTAGAAGTTTTCGCGGTCACTGTCTAATATTGTACATAAATTTGTTTACTAATCCGAGGATCAAGGTTGTATCATTCGAGCACTGAGGATCAGTGCACGACACAACTTTATAGATGGAACAGAGGGAGGATACTAAAGGTATAGTGAGTATTCCATACCAATTCCTAATTTTCAATGTATTTTTCGAGAGGATTAAATGTTGCGAGAAAAGTCAGCACCGCTTGTGGGCGCTTCCTGCGGTCGCCGCCACAAGTGCTTAGAATTAATGTCTTGTAGATGCAGTAACGGTTCTACAGTCCTTGTGGGTGTCTCACTAGGGGCCAATGTTTCATGTTAATTTAACCCTTGTTAGGAGGGAGGTGATATATGAGAAACTAATTTACAAAAAGCCATTCTCTCCATTGCTATTGTTTAATCGCTTTCAATAGATACTGTGCTGCAATTACTATATTCAGCATTTCAATCCCAGAAGTCCCAACTCAAATACAGGTTCCCGAGTCGGATCCGCTGGGCCCGTTTGACCGAGTCGCGTCCACGCTACGGACGCCCATTTAAAAGTGAATCGCTCTTGGCGTCTGCTTGTGTGCTTCGTAGAGGCTCATTTCCCGCAAGAAGATACGATTTTCGCCTCCAAATGGCGTAAAGCGACGCCGCAACGCTCCAGCGTCAAAACAGGACCGTTGACACTTAGCATAAACGAACTTGCATGGGTAATATCTATCATATAATGAAGTACGTTTAATGCAGTTGGATTAAGAATCTCCTATTTGTTACTAAATGATTAACCATTGTGGTTCAATTTTCCTTTCCTGTCTATAAGCTTATAGGTTTGGCGATTCTGCACTTCAATGTATGATGGTGCTCCATACTTTTCCCGAAGTCATTATTATCATTCTAAAAGTAATCTACTGATCTATAGTAATGTGGATTTCAACTTGTTGATTTGTTTTTAAAAATCCAAGTATTTGGTGTCAATTTCAGCTCTGTAATTTTTGTATGAAATGCGTACCTATCCTCGTTTCAATGTCTACGAAAAATTATCTCTTTAATATCATCGAGTTCTGTCAGGTTTATATTAAAAATATTTTTTTGTAAGAAAAGACATAACTTTTTTTTAAACATAGCTTTATGTAAATAGCGGACATCCATGTGAAATGTGAGAAAAGAAATTTAATATATGAGGGCTAATTATTGTAGCATCTTACCGAGCAAAGAACTTTCTTATACAGGGTCGTATATGGTACCGTTCCTTCACACGGAGTTAGTGACCACTGCTCTTGCAAGACTCTGCTAAATACTACTTCGCTATATCTCGAACATATGGCTATTCAGCACATCTATTGTTCAGATTTTTAGACATTGATCTCGTTATATATCTGATTACAGTTCCTATGCTTTTATGCATTTTTTTCTTGTTATAATCGCAATTGACTTTTGTCACATGTAATCGACATCCAACGACTGACTTCGAGTTATGACCGTATCCAACACCCCTCGACCATCCCATCCGTCTCATAGCATCATTGGAGATCGACAAAGTGATAGTAGCTAATCGTTCATTGCCAAATGTATGACCAGCAATCACCCTCATCCCTAGCAATATACGCCTATTTTTATTTTATTATTGATTCGAGCAGAAATCTCTACTCGGCCAACTCTGCTAGTCAGTGTGTACATGCCTAAATGGCATGTTAAGTGTGGCTTTGGCTTCTAATGTACTGGTTTGGTCCCAAAAATTTGATTGAAGATACCTTTTGCTCAACAGCTTGACAGAGTAATTCCATATGCTCTGCAACGATATGCGTCGCCCAAACGGCTTATCTCACCAATAATATTACAAACACGCGTAAACTCATATCACACTTGTTGCCACACTTATGATTTTCTTTGAAATTAGGTGTATATCTCTTTTCCAAACGGATTAGGTCCGTCGCTAAATTGCTTCTCCATTCCCGAATTTGAGTTTTCTGTACGTCTAGAATTTGCACTCATATTAGTCTAAGTATAACACAATTTTCTGCTACTTCGATGTAATGCTTGAATCCTTATATCGAGTAGCCCCGCAATCAATCCAAGGTATTTACCGAATTAGCACTGCATAACGCATCATATATCGGTGGATGGGGACGTTGTGAAGATGATTTGGAATTTTCTTGGGTATTTATGCAAGTTATGCTTTATTGTAGGATAGAGTATAAAGAGGATGTGATTTTATGGTACAAGAATGGCGCGATCTCTTCCTTGAGCATTTGCATATATATGAGTTTGCTCAGAGAGAACGATGCGAAGCCGGTCGATTGGTTGTTTAATGGTGTGCAGTAAGACGTAAGTAGGTACGGTAGCTGGTGATGAACGAGCGATGGGTGGACGGGATGTTGCACATGGGTTGTTGGACCAGTCGGATAATTGTAAGTTGTGAAGAATTTGAAAACCTATATGGAACAATGTTCAGAAACTGCTCTAGCAGCCTCAATTGAGCGTTAGAGTGTTGTGTATATGAGAGCGTATGTATGTCGCTTAGTTGTTAGACATACTAGTTACTTGTGTGATTACGGGAAGCGTAAATGGCGCGGAGATGACTTCTATAATATTAGGTAGCGTTGGTGGTGGAGCCCTGCGGCATCTTGGATTAGCTGATGGGATATATAATGAGGTAGGGAGGTCGAAGACGTTTGAAGACACATATTGGTGGTCGCGAAGAACTACTGTTTATGTTGTAAGGGCATCAGCTCACCACGTATGTCATTATGATGATCACATGGCTGCGATGCAGTCATCGATCATGCCATTGCCATCATACATTGCAGTTTATTAGGTGGTGACTAATTTGGGTAAATATTATTAGTTATATTATTAGTAAGATTGAGCCTATTATTATCTATTGAATTTATTACCCTATTCTAATAAATGTTAAATAAAATGGGGTGCAATTAGGATTTTATAGTAGATGTGCGATTTATCAATTAATCTCACGTTGGTAATTAATTATTACTTGCCACTTATGGATAATTTTAATGTACTGTATTATCATTGGTTAATATTATTAGGATATCTTATTACTCTACAAAAAAAGTAGTAAATATGCTTTATTAATTGTTATGTAAAGGACTTGACCAACTTTACATCAAAAAATTTTACATTTTAAAAGGTCTTAGTAATGTTTTGAGACGAAAAAGAGACGATGGATTAAAACAAGCTGTCGGTCCTTTCCCTAGCGCCTCATAGCAATCTTGCCTACAATTAACCTAATCCTGCCTAAACACATATCGAACAGCAGCAATGAGACGACGCTCACCATGATAGTCCTTTTAGTCGAGTGTAAGAACTGCGAAGAGTAACTAACAAACCTGACTTCATGTATAAGGCAAGACCCCTCTACCCTCTTTCCATCAATTCACACCGCACACAATAGATTAGAGCTCAGCGAAAACGAGAAGAAAAATACTATATAGTTACCCAATAAGATCCCTTAGTACATTAGCATATTGGAATGACCTATCTGAGATGTACTACGGACAAGTAACAAAGCTGCAACGATTGACATTGTTCAGCTGCTATTACACTCGCAATGTACTTACAATAGCTTTCTTTGTTCGGCACGTGAGTTATTTTTGTTACGTCCGCCGCTGCAGGGTGAAACCGATATCAAGACTCCACAAACGCCCAAGGAACAGTCTGCACGCAGACCATCCAGATTTGCGTCAAGGGGAAGAGGAATTCACTTTTAGAAGATTTCTATCAGATGCAAAAGAGAATGAACATTTACTCTCTGTATTCACACATTTCCGTGCGTACACTGGAGTAAAAATGCACAATTAAGAAATAGCTAGATGTGTAACATCGCAGGTCCGTATATGAGCTCAATCGAGTACTTGAACTCATCAATATCAACTCTACCAAAGAACAACTTTCAATGTCCAGCTACCAAATTCTATATCGTCAGATTAAACATAAGGAACTTAGAGAACACGATAATGCTCGTACAAAGCTACGATCTTATATTAATTTATATAGGATATAATATAACGATCTGTTAGTTGTTTGGTGTGTGTTATGTTTTACTGTTTTGTATAGTTGTTAGATAGTATGAATTGGTTTGCTTCAGATCAATTGTTGATAATAGTTGAGTGGATTGTGAGATTGGTACTTAATGAGTATAGATTGGCTGCATTGCTCCCTAGATTGAGTTGTTAGTTTCGTATATGATTGTCTAGTTGTGATCTATGGATGGAGGATAAGCTAGAGTTTCGTATATAGCTGTTTATGTCTACAGAGTAGTATTCAAACGAGTTCTAGGAGGTGCCTGTTGTACCTTCAATCAGTTCATCAAACAGGTGTTGCCAGTTTATCATGTAGATAATGGAAGACACTTGTACCTTAGGTTATTGTTTCCTAGTTTAGAAGGATTATTGTTTGTTTGAATGTTTGTCTGTTTGTTGTTCGTATTAAGAAGAGTTGCTTTTGTATATTCATGTAAATACTTTTAGCTTGTTGGGTATAGGAGGTTTTGAGGTCGTTAAATAGTATGGATATTGTCTTGTTGATATTGTTGTTCGAGTTTAAGGGCTATAGAGTTCATCATCCTCGATTTGTTGTATGAGCTAGATCAGCTTTACTCAAATGTGTAATGTTCCAAGTCTTCATTTGTTTGTTTCAGTTGTTGCTTTGAATTGAAGATCACCTTCGATTGGTTATAGTTGTTGCGTCATGCTGTATAGATAATGTACGTTGAAACATGATTTTCGAATGTGGTTGTTGATTGCTCCCTGTTATGGGGAGTAAATGTAAGTGCTGCTGTTGACCGTAGTTTTAAAAGTTAGTTTGGGGAAGTTGTCATGATCAGTTAGTGTGTATTGTATGTGGTGGTGTTGTTGTATCGATTGTGATCAGAGCATGTATTTGTGTTGTTAGTTGTTTGTTGCTAAATGCTAAGTTAGGTTGAGTATATGAATCTAAGGTAGTTTGTCTTGCTAATTGTTGAGATTTTCAGCTTCAGGTATGTTGTATAGTTGTTTTCACGAGGGGTGTTTTGCGACAACTTTCTTCAGCCATACTCAAAACAACTTAGACTTAGCACCATGAAATTCACTAACACCGAGAGTTAGATAATTTACCAATAATTATATAATCACCAAAAAAATTATCCTATGTTATTGATTAATAAGAGGTAAATGTTGATCGGATTATGAGTGCATATAATAAAAACAAAAGATAACTAGAAAAAAGAATGTGAGAGTATGACTACTGAAGCACATTAATTTCAATTCAAAATTAGAATATTAACCACATAACTAAAAATTGAACTAACCAATTGAAAAATAATGAAGTTATATGTAGAAATGACCATGAATGAGCACCATAGAATTATAGCATTTGAGCCAAAGCTTAAATATAAGAGTATTATGCATCGGAACTATAGCAATCTAATGCTCTAAAACTACCGAATACTTGAATCTATTGTCGCCAATAAAATAACTCATACCCACGTAGTAGGCATTACGTAATAAACAAGGCGGTCATCGGATTGGTTAGTGTTAATGAATATGACCCTACTCACTAAGCTGGTAGGTTACCAGGTTATCACGCATGTGAGATTGTCGAAGTTGTCGCTGATGTAGCCCGAGGGTTGCAATCATCGAGTGGTATATTTTAGTGAGTATAAGTTAAGGGTGACGAATACTCTCAAAGTAAAGGTTGTCCACGTGCGTAATTGAAATGAGTGAAGGCCAAATGGAGACACTTCCTTAAGTGGTATCAAAGTCGTTTTAACACCACTTGAAGTCTAAAACTCTAGTATGGGTTTACTAATGTCGGAGGAAAATAAATTACAATCCAGAATTGAATTAACCTTACAATACTAGGTTTCTTCTAACCGTTAGCGCATAGATACGACTCTAGACTGGTGATGTTTATGAAAAGTGCAGATGGAGATTGATGACCATAAAACCCGCTTTGTTCCAATCAATTGCATCGAGATGAGTTGACTCCTACTAGATCAACTAAGATTTTAAAGACAGGCTAGCGTCAATTTAAGAGCCCCAAACTCTCACTCTTGGTATTTGATTCCACACACAAAGTTACAATAAATCCAGATGGGGAATCAACGAGGCAATCGCCACAAATGTACACATTTGGAAATTTAAGTATCATATAAACGCAAGTAGAATTTCCTACAGGATACACCTAACCCCACTATTAATTTAATGTGCATAAATAAATCATCACATGTCATTAAAATATGATATTACTTAGCTTACGCTTCAAAAATAACGAGACGCAGATCTGAATTCTCATCAAACGACCTATAAGATACCAAGGAACCGAAATCCAATAAAGTAAACCATCACGCAAATTTAATGAGAACTAACCTTCGCCATACGACTCCTTCATATAGTCAAATTAACCTATCAGACGTGTGCCTATCAATAATCAAAGAGTTGATTATCTCATAAATTATTTAAAAGTTGTACTTATAAGCACAATGTTAGTATTATTACATGAGCTAAATATTCGTTTCAATAGTATTCCAACATATAAAAAGCTAAATAATCCAACAGATTCAACGCCGATGAAAACATCGTAAACAGTATTAACACTAACCGTGCATACTTCATCATATTAATACGTGTTGTAGAGTTTAACTGAAACTAATCTGGACTAGAGCTTAAGACGCCAGATCATTCTGTCAGCCTAATAACAACTCCTGGACACTACATCTCTTTACCCCGAATGTCGAATCACAACCACCACTACGAAGTCATAGAAGACTGAATTTAATTAAATATTATCTTAAGACCGCGAAGTGGGAGAGCTCAATGAATTTTACAACTATATCTCCACTTAAGTAAACAACACATATTTATAATGATGGTGGGAAACAATTTATGTCATGAACTAACTGAATCACTTGAGCTCAGCACTTTATAGTTAATTCTCATATGTTTATTTATTTTAACCGATCCTCTCATATATAATCATAGACAAATGAACCATAACTATACTACTTATCATAACCAAGAACAATGCGCTCTACAATAATGACATAATTAATCACATTTCCTCAAATAAAATTTCCTTTCTTTCACAATTTCATATTTGAATAAATACAAGTTCAGTATATAGAAACCAATGATCAATCAATATATGTGATATATTTGTTTTTCTGTTTTGGGTAGTACAAAGATAGAGGGAGCTACAATTGCCCAATGGAATACATGTTATTCTATAGCTCACATTTGTGTCACATTCTATGAGATCGTTCTCAATAAAATGACGACCCGCAAAAAACATTCGACATAAGACAAAAATAAAGACAAGTATAAGGGAGTTTCCAGCCAGCTGATGAGTAACAGAAAGTACGAACGGGAAAAATATTTGATAGAGTAAAGAACAACTCGACATATGTGTGTAAACAGAGTGTCATAAAATTTATATCCAGTTCAAGAGAAATGACTACATGAATATACTAAAACCGACAGGTAGAAATAGAAAAATCTATAAATGATGTAGATTGAATCTAAAGAGAAGAGAAAAACTAAACCAATTATAGGTTATTTCTTTGACACACCGCACCGAAGCGCCAATATAATATGCATTTAAATAAGAAAACGAAAATGCTTCTGAACTGTTTGTATAAGCTGTAGTTATTTAATTTAATGCAGCTTTTCACAATAAACTATTCTATTTATTTCTTCAAAACTTTAAAGCCATAGCTTATATGTCAAAAAAATGGACTGATAAAGAGTCGGTCAGTGTTGATATTCATTAACAGTAATTATGCGTGTAATTATATAAACTAGTAGATCACGTATGTTGTGTGCTCCTGTCTGCATCAAATTTTCACTATTAAATTAGATTTGATAATAAAATCATATACATATTTTTTGTTTAGTACGAGAAATTGTCCACATCCCAACAGTTAGTTACATAATTATTTATTTAAAAATACTAGTAATAGATACTAATATACAAATAGCGAAAAATTGTATGAAACATTTATATAAACGTCGGGAGACAAATTGATAAGTACTTTCAGAATCATTCAGCACAAAATGTCATCTGGTGGTTAAATATTATTAGTAGAATAAAACAAAAGATAATCGAATTAAGTATATAAAATATTCTATAATATAACCCAAGAATCAGATTTTTTACCAGCAGAATAACAGTCTCGAATTGTATAGAAAATATGTAAGCGCGTAAATAATTATAAAAAATCTAAAGAGAAATTATGGATGTCTGGGGAAACAATATTGGTAAAAACTTTTATTATCTAAACAAAGAGGTATGTGGTATGATATATGCAGAGAGACACTCCAAAATCAAGAAATTTTGGTAAAAAATAATGTCAACAACATACGAAAAAAAGAAAAAATAACGAAGAAACATACAAAACATAGAACATCACTGATAAACCTGAAATATTAGTAGATAAATATCGGAATAAACATGAATGTCTTACTTTTTAAATGTTAGTCAAAATGTTTTTTGAAAATGAACCGCGAATCTACCGCGACAACGAATTGGTTAATGTTTAGTATGAACATTACTTGACCATAAGTTTTTTAATTTATTGAAAAACATGGAAAATAAAAAAAATCGAATACTAAAGACTTGAAGATTAATCAATAAAGTCGGGAAATTAGCTATTTCTATATATATAATATTAATTCTTAATTGAATTATATCTAATGTTTACATAAAGAAACATATACAAATTAATATTTTACATATTAGAGATATTATTTTATTATTACTCACGTGCGCAAAAAACAATATGGCCATAAATAACTATTTGCATTATGTCATATAAATCCTTATTACATATATTAATATTCTATATTTTTAAACAAATAAGTAGAAAATGCGAATCAAGTATATAGATTATTTGAATAGGAAGAGGAAGGCGGGTAATTATTTCGATTTGGAAGATCGAGAATCCAATTATAAGTAACTCAAATCAGTCTACATGGATCCGTGTGAGAAACATTATGGATGAGTTTCGCACAATTTAGAGATGACGCGTGCCTAGGAGCATTGATAAAATGAGACGATAAGTCTGTTTTTCATAACAAGCAAAACAAAAGACTAAACGTGAGGTTTATCTTCTACATCCTATCTTCCATGCTTTGACGGAGGGTGAATTTTTTTTTAAAATAATGTAAAGTATATCTTTTTCGAGCAATAATCACAATATCTGAGTGTAAATGTATGATTTTTGATATTTAAAAGGCGAAAAATATAATGTTTTTTTATGAGAATTATAGTTGATGAAAGCATATTATTTAAGAATTTGAAATCAAATCATATAATCCTCATTAATCCTCGAAGGAAGTATTAATTATTTGATGTAGTTGGTAGTAAAAAATGTTTTTTTAAACGAAATGGATAAATGAGTCAATATTAGCTTTGGAGGGAATTTATGAGAATGTGACATGTGCACCTAGATGAATCAGCAGTGTTTGAAGGAAGCATTAATTATTTTAGTTTAGATTTATTTGTAGATAAAAATGTTGTTTTAAATAAGGATAATGATGTCAATTAGCTGTTTGGACAGGGAATTTTTTAATGAGAAATGTGCAAGTGAACTAAGACATCAACAATTTTCGGATTTTTTAATAGTAGCATTATGATCGAATAGATAATTGAATATTCTTTATTTTATTTTTTTTATTTGGGTGAGGATCTACTTATAATATTCGGTATATCTAGGCCTTACTTCCTTTGGAGGCAATTAAGGTAGGCCCCAAAACTGACTTCGTCCTTCAATATAGAATCTCTCAAGAATCAAGCTTTTCCCGTCATTGACAGCTTAATTTCTATTTTGAAATTGGCAAAAAAAAATAATAATCAATAATAATTAATTTCGAGAGAATGAGAATATAATAAAATAATAATAAAATAATAATAATAATATAATAATAATAATAATATAATAAATATATAAAAGAATATAATAAATAATAAATAATATAATAAATGCTTGAAGTTGCTAGATTTCACAAAGCTAAATGATTATAATAAGGGGTCTTTTTGTCAAAACAAACCTTTTTAAATAAAAAAAATTACGAAAACAAAACTTTTTAAAACGTTATTTGTAAAACAACCAAAAAACGAAAAAAATTTGTAATTAAAACCTGCTGACGTCACATGAGGGTTTGACTGACTTAACACCTTTGACCACTATTTAACCCTAATTTCCTTTTACACACACCTTTGACTCACTATATGGTGTTATCACAAAATGACACTTTTATAGATCTATTCTGGACAAAAATTTTCAAACGTTTTACTTGTTTGAAAATTACGATAGCATAATCCGTTTTACAAATTTCTCTTTTTATGGAACCTGCGACCCCAACCGTTTGACGACAGTTCTTTCTCCTTAGTTGTTCAACATTAAACCGCTCCTCCTTTATGCAAAGAATCTCTCTCAACTAATCACTATAAGTTACCAACGGTACACACCGGGGAATAAACCCCCTTTAAATTTTGGATATCTTTTTTTTCCTTTTTTTTTTGTTAAACAATAGTTTTTGGATAAATAAAATAAAATCAGTAAAAAGATATTCATGAAATATACTTAAGCGAAAATATAAAAATTAAATATGAATTTAAATAAAATCGCATCGTTTTATAAAATAATGTTTATATTTATAAGAAAAACTATAATTTAAATATCCAAAAATTCAGAAATATAACTATAAATAATCGAAAACACATTACGGAAATAGTAATTATGAATATCCAAATTAGGGGGAATTACAACTTGGGACTTGATACACGTGCCTTACGAGCATTGTGCCATGGTCGTTGGATGAAAATTGATTTTTCCTTGTTTGTTTAATTACTTTACTACGGAGTTAACAATCTGTAGGCGGTGCCTTATTGGGTCTGTCTACGTCGATTTCGTTGGGGCTGAGCTCGAATCCACCCGTGAGTGGCTTGGGTAATGTTGTTTCGAGTGGGGAAATCGCACCGTGCCTATACAAGTTATCACGTACGCCAAAACGTTGGTCTGCCAGTTAATGACCCTACAGTTTGATCAAGTAAGCAGTTTTTTGTAGTTCGGGAAAGATACGTAAAGAATCAATTGACCCAATTCGCCCCATAGTAGCGTCTCTACTCGGTCTCATTGTAATTCCATTCGATTAAATCCATTGAATACACAACAACTTAGCAATTTTATCCTTAGGAAGCACTCTAGCCTTAGAAATCTATTATAGAAAGTGATTTTATTATGCAAATATCACTACCTAGCCTAATTGTTGCGACCACTTCAAATTAATCAAATTAATAAGGTGCATAAAATCAGTTTTTCCATGTATGATGAATCTGAATTTAATGTGATTCAGCAATTTCAAGTCTGGTTTAAGAAATAAAAAACCGTCTCATGCATAAACAATGTAAAAATATATATGAGATAATGGTTAGTATGCAATAATAGAAAACTCAAATATATAACTCAATCTTACCTTGCTTCGCTAGCTATCAATCACAAGAGAAAACAAAAGTTAGTGTATTAAAACCTTACTTCGATTGAACCGCTTATCACAACAAAAGAGATTGTTAGCATTGACAATTATGATTAAAACAATTGCGATAAAGCGAAAACGATTGAAAAAAAATAAATTTACATGATTGAAATTCAAAAGTGAAATTATAATATCAATCAAAATTAAGAATAAAAAGAGAAAGAGAAAGTTTGATTGAATAGCCTCAAAATTTGTACTCCGTACCTAAATTCGCAAAGAAACGACTCCGAAAGTAGCGACGAATTAGAGAACCTTGGATTTTGTGAGTGATTTGCGAGAGGGATTTTTTAGAGTTTCGAATCGCCTTAAGCACAAGAGAATTCGTTGATTTTTTATTAAGCACCAAGAGCATGTATTTATAGGAGTATGAGAAAAGATAAGTAAAAAAAGATATTTAGAATACGGATACAACCGTATATATGGTCACAATGATCATATCTATGGTCATCAAAACCGTATATATAGTCATCTTGAATGTATATACGGTTGTGACTGACGTGGACAACCACGTCAGCGATCCGTGCGTAATTATTCGTTTATCTATCGTTTTGTTCGGGAATTAATATCCGTGTTTTTGCATCAAAAATACTATCCAATTAACCTTTATCCACTTTTGTATAAACATGATTAATCTTCTAGAATATTTCGGATAGTTCTCGAATTTTCTGAATTCATCTACAAATTTCTGAATTTATTTATTTTCGAAAATCATTTTGCAAACTTGTAAAAATCAAAGAAAATTTATTTAAAAATATTGAAAAAATCAGAAAAATGAGAGGAATAAGATGAAAGTGAAAAATCTTAGAAAATACCTTTAGAAATAGTTCTAAAAATCATTTTTACTAAGAAATTTTTTCTAAAAATAGAAAATAATTAAAATAAATAGTTTTCGCCTATTATTGAGCTCTCGGCATACYRTTTCAAATTCAACTTTACCTTAACTTGTGCAAAAGGATGTGGTTTAATGGATGTGGTTTATGGATTTTGTCGCAACTTTCGAAATCAAATTTATTTCGATATATTGTACTTTTCCTCATCGACTATTCAATTTGGGGAGACACTTTTGGGTGTCTATACACACTAACACCCCGAAGTTACTATGTAAGAAAGCATATATAAATATAATTTAGAGAGTAACTAAAGGACATTACTGCCACGTGATTACGTAAGACAAAAAATAGTTTTGCAGCGGAAAACATACCAATCTTCCATTTATCATAATAATAGTAGTAGTAGCAGTAGTAGTAGTTGCAATAATAATAATAATAATAATAATAATAATAATAATAATAATAATAATAATAATAATAATAATAATAATAATAAT
>SNQN01007191.1:15461-32929 GCA_008642245.1 Bassia scoparia | reverse complement strand
GAGTTAAATTGGAAGATGGTGGACTTGTGAATTTTTCTTTTTATTCCTTGATACAAAAATACAATCACCACTTGGTATTTAGGCTCACCCATACAACATCTAGATTTTTCTAGTAAATACCTTGATTTTTCTAATCTAAACTAATTTTCCATACATTTCTAAATATCTAGACAAATAACTTCTCATATTTTTTAGAATACATCAATACTTGATTTTCATTGCTAATTCACATAAGATTTTTCTGATAATTTAACCATACATTAGAATTTTTTACATCATTACCTAGAATTTTCTAGATTAACTCTCAATCATCCCCCTTAAATCTTGAATTCTTATCTTCAAAAAATCTTTCTGTTGACGGAAGCCCTGTCATCCAACATCTCGAGCTTGAAACTTGTTTTGTGTTGGTGCCACATGTCACCAATTTCGTCTCCAATTTTCCTTCTTCCAACTTACTTCTTGTTGATCTTTCAATTTTGGTTGGTACTCTTGTTTACAACTTGCTCCCCCTAATTATAATTTCTCAATTTTCTTTTATATTTTCTTCTTTTATTGGTGCTTCATGTCACCAAATCTTCAAACCTCGCTAATGCCCTTGTCATTAGCATTCCTTTGATACTTTCTTCTTTCAAACAAATTCTTCATTGATTTCTCCACCAAAGTTGGCAATTCTTTATTATTTTCTTCATCTCCAACACCACTTGTTCAAAAGCCTATTGGGTTCTAAACTTATTGCAGGTATGTGCATCTGACTACACATACATTTTATTTTGCTGTCAATTCTTCCCCCTTTATGATGAATATGAAARGATGTCTTCCAGGTACCTGTTGTTGTTGGTGTATTCTTGTATGAAGCAAWTAGTCTATACAAAGGACAGAGAATAATCTCGTCGAAAGGATATGTTCCCGCTGCTTGGAAAGTCCACCAGCTCTTCTTGTATTGTATTTGTGGTATATTAGCGGGTATGGTTGGTGGACTGCTTGGTCTTGGTGGTGGGTTTATTTTGGGTCCTTTGTTCTTGGATCTTGGAGTACCTCCTCAGGTGAGACCTGRGCTTTTATAAAACTAATACATGCCTTTTTTACCATAAATTCTGAACCTAATGTTCATGATATAACATTATCTCAATATTGAGCTACATGCCAACTGTTCTTTGTTATTGCTCTAAATTGATCACTTTTACAAGTTTCAAGTGCTACTGCCACATTTGCAATGATCTTCTCTTCTTCTATGTCAGTTGTTGAGTACTACCTTCTCAAACGATTTCCCGTTCCCTATGGTAAGCAAACCGAAGCATGAGATTGTACAAAAAGCTGACCATCTTTTATACCCTGGACATGAGAGCATGACCCTATTTTCTGATATTCTAGAAGGGGCAATTCATTTAATTACTAATCCTTGTGTTTTTAGTGTAGTTTTTATCTGAAAAGATGTGTATAAGAGACAGGAACCCTGGACATGAGAGCATGACCCTATTTTCTGATATTCTAGAAGGGGCAATTCATTTAATTACTAATCCTTGTGTTTTTAGTGTAGTTTTTATCTGAAATTTGCATTATGAATCCATCTAATAAGAAGAAACGCTAGAGATTGTGTTTGGTCAAATAAACAGCTTGACTCTATTCCGTTAAGCTACCTTCAAATGTTTYCATAAACATTTGCCACCGTTGTTTGGACAATATTTGTAAATAGGCGCTGTTGAAATTGCAGTATAATTGATTTTGATCATATACACAGGGATTCAAACTAGATCAATATTATTTTTATGACAGGGATCGTTATTATAATTTGATTGCTGCCAAAGTTTAAGTGGAATATGGTTTGGAATTTCTAATTTGAATTTTGTCTTTTGGTTTCTCTGTCTAAACTGTTAGTGATCTGATTTGAGTTGTTGAATTGAATAGATGTGAAGTGTAATTAGAAGGTTGTGAATTTTGATTGAGGTTTGTTGTTTGGTTGAATTTGGTTAKAGGAGGTGTTGAGGTTCAATTTGAATAGATTTTTGCAGGTAAATTTGTAATTAGTTGCAATCTTGATAACCTAGTTTTGCTGTTTAGTGAATCTTGATTTGATGTGATTCTATTTGATCTGATTCTCATTGCATTGATTTTGATAATGTAGCATTTGGTGCGTTGATTTTCTGATAATCCAAACTTTGTGTTTTTAAAGAAGGGTATTCGGAGTATGGCTAGCTTTACTGAAAGCCTAATTTCGCCGTACCATTACCTGAGCTTTACAAACAATGTAGGAAAGGCAAAGACAAAAAAAACTAGGTTGCAAGTAGGTAATGAACCCAAACTCTGCCGTAATCTCTTTGTTATTAGTTTAACTATCTTGACGAATGATGCTTAATTATATAAGAAGATGATGAATGTGGTAATGTTTAACTATCCAATTGTGAATTATGTTCTTTAGTTACTGCAAACACAATGTTAGATCATCATTTTTGTTGCTAAATGTGGTGTGTTGATGTGATTTGCGATGATTTTGTAGCTGTTTAATTGGAGTAATAGATAAAATAYCATGATATATCTAGCTCATTGAAGGATGAGATGAGATGTTTGTCAATTTGTTGTACAAATGGAAAATAATCATTCTTAAGCTCGCGATTGATTGTGATTGGAAGGTAAAATATTACACTACTTAAAGAACTAATGATTTGTAGTTCTACTATAAAAGACTAAGCAGATCAGTGTCTTGAGAAGTGGTATTTAAGCATTCAGGCAGGATGATGAGGAACAAAGAAAACCACGTTTCGATGATAGGTAGTGTTCGCAGTAGATGCATATTTGGCATCCTGTCTATGGGGCCAATCTCGAATCATATTGCTTTCTTCATGGATGGAAACCGAAGATATTCTAATAAATTCAATTTGGAGGAAGGAGCAGGCCATAGGTAATCTGAATAGATGTTAAAAGGAATTATTCATTGTGATGATGTTGCCGATTTGTTGTACAAAATTGTTTATAATTTTTTTAGTTGCCTTGTACAAATTTGTATACCTTGACACTTAAATCTCACCGAGTTTTTATTTTGTACTTCACATATATACAAGTAACTTTGTATAAATGTTATTTAATTTGTGTATATAGATTTTATTTTATAGTATATTAATGTTCATTGTATTTGTGTAAATATGGGTGTAATTGTGAAGTTCGGAACCAGCGTGTATTTATTTTGCACATGCTGGTTTCCTTTTTTTTTATTTTTCGGTTGGAATCAAAAGCTGAGGTTTTTAGCTAAATACTCGAGCTTTTGTGGAGTCAAAAGCTGGGGTTATTTTAACCCCAGCTTTTGTCAAAAGCTGCAGGCCCAAAAGCTGGGGTTCAAAACCCTAGCTTTTGATGATTTTTCTACTAGTGAAATTTGCATATCCTGATCAGTCTGAGTTTCATCACTTTCAGTATCATTCTCCAACTCAACATCATCACATAAGGGTGTTCCCTCATCAAGTGTACTCTTAGCATGATAAGGCATTTCAACTGGGACATGCTCTCTTCTGATGATAAGGGAAAATGTGTTCATAGAAGGTAACATCCGATCCCTTGCACAAATTGCTGCCTAGTGAACAGATTTAATAGCTTATATACCCCCTTTGATTGGTGTAAACTTATCTTTGTCTCTTGAGGGATTACTAGCCATTCCRAAGCATCCAAACACTTTCAGGTGATTATAATTTGGTGTGGTACCAAACAACTTTTCATAAGGGCTCATGTTGTTTATCACTGTATTTGGCAACCTGTTGATCAGGTATACAACAGTTAGGACATAATCTCCCTAAAAACTCAGTGGAAGTCCAGCTTGCAACCTCAAGGCTCTAGTCATCTCAAGTATGTTCCTGCGCTTCCTCTCAGCTCTTCCATTTTTGTGAGGTCTATCACTACAAGTGGTTTGATGTTCTATTCCCTCATTSAGAAAGAATTTCTTGCATTCTCCTTCTTTGAGTTCAAGAGCATTGTCAGATCTGATTTTCCAAACTGATTTTTAACTAGCTTAGTGAAATTTTGCAACACACTTACAACCTGATCCTTCTGTTTCAGCAGATACACCCATACTGCCCTAGTGCAGTCATCAACAATAGTGAAGAAATAACTGTAATTCTTACCTGTTTTCACCCTAAAGGGTCCCCATGTATCAACATATATGATATCAAATGGATTTATAGCATGTGAATCACTAGCAGCAAATGGTAGCTTTGTAAATCTAACCATTGGACAGATCAAGCAAATTTCATTCAAGTTTGCAATATTAAACTTAGTACAACCCAAGAGTTTTAATTTTTTCCAAGGCACATGCCCTAGTCTATTATGCCACAGAACATGCATTGTTTGCTTCTAAACTACTTGATTACAACTCAAAATATCATTACCATTAACACTATTGCTTGATTTCTTCATTTCATTGTTATCTACATTCTTGTTTTTCACAGCTTTTCCAACAATTTGCCTGCACACATCCTTCAACTCTTCCATTGGCACATTCAACAGATAATACAACCCATAGAATGCCTTCCCAACTCCTTTAATTGTCTTTGATAGAGAGTATGAATTACACAAATGTCCGGATAAAATATTACTTCATTCTTGCTGTCTTTTATCAACTTACTGATTGACAACAAGTTGTGTCTAAATTCTGGCACATACACAACCTCTCTCAGCATCAAAGATCCTCTCAATTTCACATCACCACCATGGGTTATCTCAACTATTTTACCATTTGGTAATTTGATTTTAGGTTTATTTTCCACCTTTTTAACATTCACAAGCATGCCTTTATCAGCAYACATATGGTCTGAAGCTCCAGAATTAAGAATCCATTCATTCACATGTATTTTAGCATTACAAGTAGTAGRCATACCTGAAAAGGAGGTGTCCATGTCATCTTCAGGATCAGAATTAGTCTTGTTCACTCCAGATCCACCAAGAAGCAGCTCCAACAACTGCTCAACTTGTTGTGGTGTTAGATAATTTCCACCACTTCCTGGTCTCCTTCTACTCTCTGGCATGTGGGCAAGGCATTCTTTCCTGCTTTGTTTCCAATTCCTCCTCTTTGTTCCAATTCACCTCATGCTTTCCTTCTTTCTCTGAAACCTGTGAATTTCCTTTGGGCAAAAGGAGTGATACTTAAGGAGTACCAACAATGGTACAACATCATCTCACTGTATGATTTTCTCCTGTTCCGCACATGACTTACATCCTCTTCAGACTCACCTTGTATGTGGTGTCATCTTTGTCACCCGACCCTTGCCTTCACCACTTGGAATCTTGCACTTAGCCTTCTTACTGTAGTGGTGAAGATCACCAAGCACGTTCTCTTTGTGCTCCTCTTGTTGCAGGCCCACAAGAGCTTTCTCCAGGTGAGTGGGCTTTGGGCAGCGCAAGTGACTCTCTTTGAGGTCCATAACTAGTTCTATACAAGGGTAACTATATGCTTGAATAGCACACAATAAATATTATTGTGGCTCTGAAGATACAATTCTGTAACAATTAATTACGTGATAGTAACCGCATAACCGTCTTTTATCTTCATTCTTTCATGGCATAATTGACTTGTGCTACTTAATTACAATAGCATTTAATTATGCAAAACTGACGTAAACTGCGTACAGCAGAAAGTGCACTAGTACTATTTATTTTAGTCAGTCCTCGGGGAACTGTGGGCACAAAAGGTGTTCATGACAATGTAAAGTTTGTTTCTAGACAAATCAACTACTGCGTGTCCTTCATAGTTTCCATTCATATCTTCAAACCTAGAATTAGAAAAGGTATCCAGATGAAGCATGGCAGGGCAAGCCTGGACACCTCTTCTTCCAACGCACAAATGGCAATCATCTTTATGTTCCCGGCTTCCTGTTATCGAATCTATACGTGCCATATTTGTCAGAAATCTTCTAGGCTTGAATTGCATTGGATTCCCTACTTGCAGCATCAATCATTCTGCAATCATGAAAAAATGATGGGTCTTAGGTACTGTATACCCCTAACTCTAACCTCTTGGGTCACACGGCATGAGGCAAAGTAAAAGTGGTTGGAGGGTGTCGCTTAGAGTCTCTAAAACACCAGCTTGAGGTAGGCATTTTGATAGCTCAGCTTCGCAACCTCTGAGGATTG
The DNA here is from genome assembly GCA_008642245.1 of Bassia scoparia. Classification (NCBI taxonomy): domain Eukaryota; kingdom Viridiplantae; phylum Streptophyta; class Magnoliopsida; order Caryophyllales; family Amaranthaceae; genus Bassia; species Bassia scoparia. The sequence goes on along the minus strand of SNQN01007191.1, from coordinate 26,818 downwards.
TTTCTGATATGCCCTTAATTTCTTCAAAAAGCTTAGCTTGGACGTGGTGGGAATGTGAAAGATTGGCCATAATCCACTGAATGCTGTTGCGGTGGTGCAATTCTGATAGTAATTCAGAACAAAGTTGCGACTAGTGTCTTCATCTAGTAACTTTCTCTTCGTACACGTGTTTTTCCCTTCTTTCGGGAGCTCTAGTCTTAAAACTGTCCCAATAAGAAGTCGCAACGGAATGCTTCGTTTAGCCTGTTCTGCTCAGTTAGTATATTTGATACCGTGAGTGCAGATTTAGATTCAGATATTGTGTTTTTCATGCCTTTATTTCGAGCATATACTAATACTATGATATTTTTCTTACATTCTGTGGGAGAATTTCTAAAGCGGATATAATTTTAATATTGATTGATCTTTACAATAATAACCTGTATAAGTGTTGGACTTAAGTTTGGCGTTATAATATAATGTATAGTTGTATACTCACATATGATATATGATTGTTGGTGCTCCTGCAAATTCTTCTCGTTTTAAAATGTGAGGAAGTAGCAATTCTTTCCGCCTCTTCTTTAAGTTGTAGAGCTCGTTCCAGAATACTGAAAAGAACTTATTAATGGGAGCACAGCAGCAATCAAGATTAAAAAGCGATTAAAGGATGACAACATTAGTCGTCGAAGAGCCTCAATCTCGTTGATTTGGGACTCATGGAGCTTTTCCACCAAAAACATAAACAGAGCAAGCTGGATAGCATTGCGGAAGTGATGATACACCCTACAAAGCCACACTTGTGTTACAGGACTGTCTTCAGGTGATCAGTGCATGTCAAGGGCACATTGCGAGCTGGGAGAAATCTTGGCTTTGAAGGGTGGAGGGTGTTGGAACATTTATGCATAAATGGACTTGAACAATGATATTGATTATAATATAAACGGACAAGTCATAGCAAAGGCTAATTGGAAAAAAACCAAATTAGGAAGAGATTGACGTAGAAGAGATATGGAGCAAATGGCGGCAACGCATCCTCATAGGGCACGCATTTGCTCTGTCTGGTGGCGCCACGCCATATTATATGGGCACGCCATTCTCTCCTGATCGCGTTTTAATGCGCGACTAGGTTTTTCTTAGGCTATTGAATTGGTTTTTGTCGTTGGGTGCCTACTTAATGGCAATTGATATGGTATTTGAATGATATTATCTGTTGTAAATCAGTTTGAATGAGTTTGAATTGGTTTTAAACTGACCATTATATGAATTGATTTGGCATTGATTGCATTATTGAGGAGGTTTACACTCCTTAATATGGCTGTATGGGAGGCTTCCTAAGTGCTATAGAGGCCAGCTTGAATTCATTTTTGTTTTGACCACAATCATCAAAACCTGAATTATATTCTTGATTGCTTATTTGTTGTGTTTACTTGTTTTCTTTTGAACTTCTTGCAACTTTTCAGAGAGTGTTTTCACAATTCAGCACACAAAGTTCTTTTTCTTAACTTGCTTTGTATAGATCACAAAGTAAGCTTGCTCTCTCCATTGTATCTCATTAGTTATTTGTGGTAACTGGTGATCCTAGAGGGGCGAATTAAAACTAAAAGGAAAGCGTATTCTCGTGCTTGGAGTGATTATCCGTTCTACCACTCTATTGTTCTAATCATTTTAGTTTAATTTTCGTTTCTGTTTCGGATATGGATCATCATATCAAGGACATGGCATGAACTTCCAAAAGTTGGCCAAGTTTCGAGGTGGTGGGGTTTAAGGTGGATGGAAAAGAAGATGCACTTTCTATTGACGCTATTGAACGTGGTTATGTGGCTTGCAAACAATAGACACCACTTCCCAAGCCGGAGAGGAGAGCCCTTGGAGACGGTGAGAAGGCGAGCTAAGTGGGATATGCGATGACTGATGTGTGTGTGGTCATATCGCAATGCTCTTTCCGAGATTCTTGTTCGATCTTTATCAGAATGTGGAAATGCAAGGCGTTTGGGATTCTTTGGAGGCAAATACATTTCCGAGGATGCTTCAAGTAAGAAATTCCTTGTTAGTATTTTAATTTTTTAAATGATAATGACGGCTATATGGAACAATTACATGAATTCATACATTTGAACAAATTAAGCACATGGAAATGGTGATGGGATGAAGCATTGCGGTGCATCTTATTGATAAATTACCAATTTGGAGAGAAACTAAAAACGCTTTAAATAAAAGAGGAACTGACATGGAGCAATTGGGTACACATCTTCGTATTGAAGAGGGTATCACGGGCTCAAGATGGGGTTAAGGAACTAATAACAATGTCAAAATCTGCCATAAACGTGGTAGAGGTTGGTGAGGTCAAGCGGGACTAAGAAATTCCATGTCATTCGAAAACGCAATGTTGACAAAAAGAAACGGAAGGCTTTGGCCTGTTGGGTTTGCACGGTCTCATTTGAAGAGGGATTGCCCTTCCAAGAAGAAGAAGGCAGAGGATACGGAACAGGTTGGTCCAAACAAAGGTATGCGATACATGTAAGTTAAAATGAGAAATGAATTTTGTAGCTATGATTTCTGAGATTTGTGTTGTGCAGGTTGATGATACTTGGTGGATTGATTCGGGAGCACTCTAGACATGTTGTGCAAAGATAGGCATTTTTTCAAACCTAGAAGGAGTTGGAAGATGGGCCAATCTTGTACATGGGAACGATCTACGGTCAAGGCTAGAGGAATAGGCGCAAGTAGAGTTGTTATTAACATCGGGAAACTCTTACTCTTAGAGATGTTGTTTTTGTACCCGAAGTTAGGAAAATCTTGTGTCCGGAGGTCTCTTGAATAAGTTTGGTTTTAGAATGGTTTTTTTGGAGTCCGATAAGTTTGTACTTTCTAAGGGTGGTATTTTATGTGGTGGTCAAGGGTATATTATGTATGGCATGTTTAAGCGCAATATTGATAAATAAATTGTTGATTCTGTTTATTGCTTGATGTTTTTCTCCTTTGGCAAATCGTTATGTCATGTGAATAATGTCGTTTATTATGAATGTCTAAAATGGGTTAATCCCCTTTCGATTAAATTTAGAGAAGTGTAAAACTTGATGTTAAATAAATCACAAGGACCTTTCCAGTGTGACAGAAAACATTTTGCTTGAATTGGTGCATAGGATTATGTGATTCATAGTTCTTCTTTAGGCAATAAGAATATGTTGTAATTTTATTGATGATGCATCAAGGTTTTGTTACTTGTATTTGTTATATCTAAGAATGAAGTCTTGATAAATTTAAGATTTATAAGACCGAAGTGGAATTACAACTTGATTTAAAAATTAAGAACTTCGGACGGATAGGGGTGGTGAATACTTTGATCCAAGTTATTTTAATCTTGGTATTATTCATGAACGACTCACCATATACTCCAAAAGTAATGGTGTGGCGGAAAGGAAAAATGGACTTTAAAAGAAATGGTAATTCCATGCTATCTAATTCGGATCTTAGTGACGGGTTTTTGGGGTGAAGCAATGCTTACGGCATGTTATGTTTGAATGAGTTCCAAATAAAAGAAAAGATTACCCATAGAACTTTGTCTAAAAGCGAAGCCTAATCTCCATTATCTTGAAGGGTATGCGGGCTTGTAGGCGCAATTGTCATTGACGGAACCTAAAGTAAAACGCTTGGGTGAAAGAGGATTGATTGCGTTTTAAGGTTATGCTGAAAATAGCAAAGCCATAGTTTTAATGTCTTAGAACATAATGATTTGTTTCTATTCTATCGTGATAGAATAAGGGAGCAATATTTGATGAAACACGTTTTTCATAACGATTCTAGACCAAGGACATGATACCTAGTACTAGTATTCTTGTAGCAGTGACATTACTAATGAATCATCGATACTACATTCACGGAAGTGGGGAAAAGTATAAGAATTAGAAAATGCGAAATTTTTGGACCGGATTTTTCAACTATATTTTAGTTGAAGGGTCAAGGGAGTTCTCTGAGACTCAAGCTTAACATATTTCTACAATTGGAGGAAGGATCCTAATCCTTTGATGAGGCAAATGAAGTTCTCATGATGCGCTTTTTGAAAGAGGCCGTAAATGATGAATGGATTCATATTGGGGATATATTGGGTTCTATCGTAGATTTAGTTACCCCGTTGCAAACCTCTGGTTGGTAGTGGAATTTTTGTTAGCAAAAGAGAAGAGTCGATGAACATATTAAACACAAAGCCCGGTTAGTGGGCTCAAGGGTTTTAGGCAAAAGTATGGTATGATTAATGTTGACACTTATGCTCCGGTGGCCAAGAATAAGCCTACCATTAGACTTTTAATTGCGTTAAGCGCATTCTGGTCTTGAAATTCACAAATGGATGTCAAAACATGCCTTCCTTAATGAGTGAATTGGAGAGGAAGTGTAACATGAATAACAGAGGGTTCAAAGTCAAAGGACAAGAAACGAGTTTGCAAGTTTTAGTTAGATCTTTGGTAATGGGCTAAACAAGCACTAAGCAATGGCATCAAAAATTTGATGATGTTTGTTCTTGGTAATGGATTTCAATAAATTAATAGTCTGATAAGTGTCGTAACCTATAGCAATTCTGATTGAGTAAGGTAAAGGTGTCCATATATTTGCTTATATTGTTGCGATAATGCTTAATCTTTGGAACTGATTTGGGATGAGTCATAAAGACCAAAGTTTTTCCTCTCAAGTAGCTTTTCCATGTAAAATTTGGGACAAGCGGATGTTGATTCTTGGTATGATTGTGTGAGAGGAGAAGGAACGATTTCTTTTGTCACAATCTCTTACATTGAGAAAGTGATTTCAGAGGTTCAATGACAGTCTTAACTCAAGTCATTTTGCTTACTCTATGGATCTAACATTAGTTGGTTCAAGTAGTGGTACTGCCAATTTCACACATTGGGTTTGCAAGCTTGGTTGGAAGCTTGATGTATGCAATGACTAGCACTTCAGACCGGATCTAGTTTTGCTGTTGGTAAGCTAAGTCGGTATAACTAGTAATCTAGCGTATGATGGCATTGGAATGCTCTAAGAGGAGAGTGCTTCGGTATTTGAAGAAAACAAGGACTCATGTTTTGAACATATACGGGGATCCTTCAGGTTTTAGAAGGATACACGGATGCTAGTTGGATTTCCAATAAGGAGGCAATTATTTCCGTCCACAAGTGGATGGGTTGTTTCTTCTTGGAGGAGGTGCCATTTTAATGGCTCATAAGAAGCAACATGTATAACTGATTCAACATTATGGCATCGAATTCATAGCTCTAGCTCTTGTTGCAAGACAGCGGAATGGCTAAGGATGATTGGTTGAATGAGGTTGATTTTGGGGTAAACCTATGTACCTTATGCTTCATAACTTGTGGAAGTGCTTCAACAATTGCAAGGGTATAGCGAAGTCTACAACTGGAAGTCAAGGCACATTGGGATTAATGGTTAGACTAGCTATGTTCGTCAAATGCCAAGGATGGTTAGTATAACATTGGTTTTGTATCGTCTCAACTCAATTTGGCGGATGTTTACTAAACCGTTGCCTAGGGAGTTGTTGGTTAAAATGAAACAAGGGATGGGTCTTAGCTATTGAACATTCAATTGAGGAACTCAATTCGACGTCTATAAAACGTTGGATCTCGAATTCAATGAGGATGAATTTTTCAATTTGTGGTTGTAGTGCACTTGTTTTTTCATCCAGGTTAGTGCAAATCTCTGCAATGTAAGGAGGTTAATTTTTGAAAATTCTTAACTGAATATTTGAGGGGAACACTCAAGTTGGCAGGAGTCGGTACGTTAGAATTTACCTATATGAGTTTAAGGTTTGGCCTCTCAAGTTTGGGCTTTAACTGAAACGCTCATGTGATATGGAATACCATGGCACTAGTATCGGGTTAAAGGAATTTTGTTAGTGCTTGTGTGTGTTGTATACTTCGGTGATTCGTAGGGATTGTGTGATTCAAGTATATGTCATCACAGATTGAATAATTGTTAAGTGTGCATACCTAAGTAGGAATTCCAATCTTTATAGATATTTTATTTGCATAATGTATGTTGATATTTGTAATTTGCAAGTAAAGGAGTTTGTCAACCATTTATGTCAATAAATGGGAGGAGGACTGTTGGACATTACAGCTAATGGACCTTGAACAAATGAATTTGATTAATAAATATACGAAAGTCATAGCAAAAGGACTAATTGGAAAAAAACCAACATTAGGAAGAGAATTGACGAAAGAGAGTCAAGAGAGCAAATGGCGCAACGCCATCCTCTAGGCGCCACGCTTTGGACTCTGTCCCCTGGTGGCCGCCCACGCCATATATTTGGCGCAACGCCATTCTCTCCTGATTCGCGTTTTATGCGGGCGATCAGGTTTTAATCTTAGGCCAAATATTGATTGTTTTGTCCAGTATGGGTGCTACTTTAATGCAATTGATATGGTATTTGATGATATTATGGCTGTTTGTAAATAGTTTGAATGAGGTATATGAATTGGTTTTAAAACACATTAACTCAGAATTGGTGATTTGGGCATTGATTGGGCATTATTAGGGAGGTTACACCCTTAATGTGGCTAGTTGGGAGGCTTTCTAATGCTATAAAAGGAAGCTTGATTCATTTGTTCGACACACATCAAAACAACTGAATTATATTCTTGTTGGACTATTTTGTCTGTTTACTTGCTTTTCTTTGAAAACTTTCTTGCAAACTTTTCAGAGAGTGTTTGTACAATTCAACACAAGGTTTTTTTCTTAACTTGCTTGTAGATCAACAAAGTAAAGTTGACTCTCTCTCATTCGTATTCATTAGTTATTTGTGGGTAACCCGGTGATCCTAAGGGGCGAATTAAACTAAAAAGGAAAGCGTTTCTCCGTGACTTGGAGTGATTTTCCGTTACTACCCTTAATTGTTCTAAACGAGGGTGGTGAGCTGTTCAGATTTTGAACGGAGGTAAGGCCGCAAGCGTTGGGCATACCGCTGAGGTGATGTTTGAGGTTGTTTTTGGTGAAGGATTTGAGCAGTGGAGAGGCTTAGGACGGTCAGAAAAGGTAGCTTTGTGACTAAGGCTGGTAAGCTAAAGAGTGCCTCGCATCACTCGCAGATGCCTTTGCGACCAAGTTGCAACACGGATGATTTTCCAATACTTTGAGGCAAGTGATCTGCATGCAATCTCATATCAGGTTGATTTTAATAGCCAAAGACAGTGCTATACGCGGCACAGGGTCGGGGTCTGGAAGAGACTCTTGCGCTTGCTTGGACTTGATTTGGATTTGGATTTGATGATAACAGACTAAGCTTGGAAGAGGAGTGAGATGCATGTCTGCACGCAACTACACGGTATTTTTGTTTTACTCCATTATCTAAGTATTTTTCATGTAATCGGCATAATTGCTGATATAGAGGTGCAGTGAGTAGAATCAATGCGTTGCTGTACTGGTGTGCACATTAAAATGCACGAAAGATGAGCTGTACTGGGAAATTACGAGAGTAATGTGCTGATTCAAATCACAAATAGTCCGTTACGGTCTAGACCAGAGCCAGAGGTAGAGATAATTAAGTTTAGTGAGTAGCCATTGCAATCGTCGCTTAACAAACTCAGTCAGAACATGTGTATATAACATTTTGCAGATTACTTAAGCCATTTATTATCGAAGACCACACACGCCAACAGTAATGATGTGATGGCAATAATATCTGTATGCCTGTTCTATGTCACAACCTAGTCACAAAGGTGTTCCAATAAACATATGAATAACACTTATATCTCACGTGGAGTGAACACTTGCGTATGGTGGTGAATAAATATGTCGTATAAGACAATTTTTCGGTGCTTCCGGTGCAGTTAGAAGAAGTGCGACCCTCCAACATTAGCACCAACCGGAAGTCTAATGTGCAACTCATAAGTCCGACTAGAACTTAGAACATTTTGCCACAAGATGATAATGTACTCAACATAATTGTGTTTAATGTTGAATAATATGTAAGGGTGAATACCACGTCCTACACTAATTTAGAGCTGACAAACATTAATGCAAATGCTCATAATTTCTACCTACAACTGTAATATATGCGTAGGTTTCACTTAAGAGTTTACAACTTATAATATACCCGTCAATTGTAATGTATTTGCCGCAACACTACAAATAACCTGTGTAACAACTGTATTTATTCAGCTAAAAACTTCTACATTCTATATTTCTCACCAACAGTTATCAGAACGATATATTATCAAGTAATACTTGTACTTTTTAAAATAACAAAGTGATAGTCTATTTCGTCAAAAATTGTTTTTTGGGGATATACCTTTATAGTTGTCCATTTTGGGACCTCTATATCGAAATTCAAATGGAATTTTATACATTCGTTTCGTATATATATCTTATATATTTAGTCTTTTTATTGTTTACCATAAGTTAAACTGGGTATGGCTATTGGTAAACAGTTACATATACTTTTATATTTACCAAGCTAATAATATGCATAATATAAGATATGGACGATAATACGTTAGTGTTTTGTATTTATGTATATTCTTGTCTTTTTAGCATTAATAAACAGACAATAAATTATATATAAAAATAAATTTAACTTAAAAAATGATGGTCCAATCTTCTTATAATTTGTATACTTTATATTTTTATTTTTATACTTTTTAGGAATTTCTTTGTTTTTCAAACCGCGATCTCTTGCAATTTGGATTTCTCAGCCACTACGGCTTTGCATCCTGTGCCGATATTCTTGCAAAACTTTATAATATTTAACATGTACACATATCTATATCTTATTCTTTCTACCTACACTACACTATTATTTTCTTACTTATAACTACATAAAACATTTCATTAATACAGTTATGATAACTAGCTCTAAAAAAAGAGGTAATTACTCTTACTTTTTTCACCACATAATCTCTTACCTTATCTTACCTTTTTACATCTCACTGAAATATTTCAATCTTCCATTCATCCTCCCTAAACTCGCGACCAAGCATCGGCTCCCCGGCAACGATCAATCCCATCAACCTTTTCCTTTGAAGAATATCTTAAAAAAATCACGATTCTATTTGTTCTTAATTGCGGGGGTATTTTGTATTATTGTTAGCATTAGTACTTTCATGTTAACAAAATATCTCTTATTATATAATCTTATTGTTCTTTGTTATTGTTCGTTATTTATGATGTTCTATTAATTTGTTGTTCATGATTTGTTATTTAACTTTGTTTTTTCAATTTATTATTTTTTGAATTGTATAACTGTATTTGCCTTTAACTATAAATCTAATAATAAATAAGGCGGAGGAATATAATTACTGATATTTAGTTTTACTAGTTTGTTCCTATGTGCAAATGCAACGATTTTTAAATTTTTTCTAAGGTTATTGTATATATAAATTTTGTTGAATAATGATTATAATGATAATGATTGAGATAGAAATTTGTTAAGAATTTACTAATTCTTAATTAACAACTTTCTTCTTCTTGATTCTATAATAGTAATATGGAAAGAAACGCAAAATATTGTACTTCGTCATTTGCTACCGAGAAGGTTTTGGATTTTCTAGGAGGCATTTATTCTTTGTATCTTTTATTTAATGTTTCAATTTTAATCGTAATTTCCTTACATGTTCGACTAGTAATCAACCTATCTTGTGTTTCATGAAGGTTTTTTTCATTTTTATTTGTAATGTATTTAATTTAAAAATTAGACTAAATTTATTAATTTTTTATGTAGATACGTGAAATGCAACTATTTGTTGTACCATTACACAATTTGTTACGTACGAAATCGATTACAGACACCTCATTTAGGGTTTATCTATGTTTGTTTTATATGAGGTTTACATAGTGAGGCAATCAATTTAATTAGCTTAATTTGTATTATCGATATATAATTATTAATTTAAATTTAAGTAGATATTATTTTACTTTAATTTCTTATTATAACAACGATTTGTATTAATTTAAATAATTATAAAAACTTATGATGTGACACACTTCGATGCGATGCATGAGGTTCCACGTAAGGATGAGTGGTGTATCATATAATTATGATATTATAATTTTAAGATATATAGATTTAATAGATTAGTGTATATTGACAAATCTAAAACCAACGACATCAGTAATATTAATTTTTGGTGTATAGCTAATTTGGGTGATGTTGATAAAAGATAATTCAAAGATATATATAAAGACCATATCGATAAAAATTCCTGCCAGCGGGGGAAAATGTAGAAACCACACCGGCACAAAGCGTTATACTGGGGGAGAATGAGAAAGGGGGAGCCCAATGAATTAGAAAGCCCAAGGAGTTGGAGCCTGCTAATAAAGTGAATACCTTCATTGAGAAAAATGCTATGGAACCACAATGTTAAACTGTCACTGGTAAGACAGGGCAAAGCCTTGGTGCTGCTTGGCAACTAATGCACAACAAAGTTTAAAAAGAGAGTAAACTCTTAGTTCTGATGAATACAACCCCCAGAGAATTTGTGGGACAAACTATGAGAGGGTATGGACACCATAAAGGGTTGCTCTCCCAGGACTTCAGTTCGAATTAAGCAATCTGAGGTTTTCGGATTTTAATCATTCAGTGACTATAGATTCATCTGCTATAGGTAGTAATATATTGAGTATGTGTTCAGACAATGATAAACGAGCGTCGTTCTACCGTTTAATTAATATTTATAAACTATCATTAGTCCTATTAAAAATATTAACAAGATAGTAAAAGGGCAAAAAAGGGGTCGAATCCACAAGGAGATTGAGTTTAAACTTTAAATCAACAAGTTCACATTAATAATGTTCTGTAGAATACATATAATGCAAGTATTTACGTTAATTTCTACATCTTGTACGGATAATGTAGGGGGCGTTTTAGAATTGTGAATTACTTTAATTTAAAACTACTACATAAACTCTATTTACAAGCTACAACATCTTGACCATTCATTTATACCTCTTAATTTAAATTAACTATTTGATTTTTTAATCAACCAATCTTTGCGAAATTATCATTTACATTAGACTAACTGTAGAGCCTAAGAATAAAAGACTCCTATCTCCCCCTTAACTCGAGAATCAAATTGGAACTAAGCAAAAATTGACATCTAACAACTCTAACTAACACAAATGAATGATCGCAATTTGTATGAAATTGAATTGGACCATTATAATTAGGAGACATCATTAAGTCTACTAATCCAATCACATAAATGAAGATTTTTAGATTGATTTTGCTCTCAATTTAAGCAATATAAATCGAGACTCAACCTAAATTAGGGTCTACTTTCACTATCGATTTAAACTAAGCCAAATTTGTATAGATAAGCAATAAATTTGCAACCGCAACACTTGAAAGCTAACAATCACGTGACATACAGAATCAACAATCAGAC